>CM072518.1:6505617-6810617 GCA_036898135.1 Oncomelania hupensis | reverse complement strand
GGCCGATACAGGATCTAAATCAAGCCGCCGAGGCGCCCACTTGCAGCCTTTTGGCGCATAGTCTAACGCCCAGACAACTGAGCACAGTCCTGGGTTACCGGGGATGGGGAGAAGGAATTTAGTGCTTGTTGGGTGTATTTGTTTTTTTTAGCCGGCACTCCCTTGTCTAGGACCTGAGCGTCAGGATCTTTAAAGTCCCTGCCATGTAATGCGTGCGAGCACAGTAGACCTTTTGTTTATACTCTCGTCCGAAGTTGGACTGGTTTGGAGATGTCCAGATTGTAGGACCATGATTGTATTGTAGGACCTTGATTGTTGTTTAGGACCATAATTGTATTGTAGGACCATGATTGTATTGTAGGACCTTGATTGTTGTTTAGGACCATAATTGAATTGTGAGACCATGATTGTATTGTAGGACTATGATTGTACTGTAGGACCATGATTGTATTGTAGGACCGTGATTGTATCCTAGCCTTTATTCAAAACCATCTCTTTTTTATTTCGCTCTTAGTATTTTTTATCATTTGTTTTTAACACATTTGTTTTGGAGTCTGCTTTGATCCCCTATTGACTGCATTTCCTGTTCGCTCGACACCCCGCCTCCCCCCCTCTCCCATACTCCACTTCACCTTTTCCCGCTCACTAGACAATCCCAACTCTCTTCCTTTCTTCCCTCTCTCCTTCGCTCCATACACAATGCTCTCTTCTTTCCTTCATTCCTGCTTGCCCATCATGGTAAACAAACAATTCGCCGTGCTGTTGATGGTCCCTTCGCCATCTTATGGGACAGTAATCTCCTCATTGTTGTCAACAGGCTGCCAATATTCAGTCAGCTTATTCCATCATCGTTCTAGCCTTTGCAGTCAGTACTGTTGGTCTTGTTGTTTGAATGTATCCTCATTTCACTTCATCATTGTCAACACCAAGGATTTGCTGTTGTTGTTGTTGTTGGTGGTGTTGTTTTTAAACGTTCTATTTCTTTTTATTTGGGACGCTGCTCTTATCATCGTTGTCAACAATCTTCTAATATTCCGTCAGCTTAGTCCATTATAGTTCAAGATTTGCCGTTTTTCTCGTCGTTTGAATGTATCCTCATTTGACCTCATCATTGCCAGCAAGAAGGATTTAGTGTTTATTGACTTTCCCAAACCGATCTCATGCGATACTCAAGAGTACTGATTGTTGGGAAGGTACTGACAGATTTATTCCGTCAATGTGCAAGCGTTGCTGTTGATTGTCTTGGAGGTGTGGTCTCATAATTTTCAATGTGCATCCGTCTTGAGGTCGTACAAAAGAAAGAAAAAGATTATGAGGAGGAGGAGGAGGAGAAGAAGATGGGTCGAGAGGAGGATGGGAGAAGAGAAGAAAGAGGTGAAAGACAAGCAGGGAGATGCAGAAGAAGAAGATGACGGGGGTATGATGAATGAAAGAAGAAGAAGAAGAAGAAGAAGAAGAAGAAGAAGAAGAAGAAGAAGAAGAAGAAGAAGAAGAAGAAGAAGAAGAAGAAGAAAAAGAAGAAGAAGAAGAAGAAGAAGAAGAAGAAGAAGAAGAAGAAGAAGAAGAAGAAGAAATGAAGAAAAGAAGAAGAAGAAGAAGGAGGAGGAGGAGGAGAAGAAGAAGAAGAAGAAGAAGAAGAAGAAGAAGAAGAAGAAGAAGAAGAAGAAGAAGAAGAAGAAGAAGAAGAAGAAGAAGAAGAAAAGAAGAAGAAGAAGACGAAAAGAAGTAGAAGAAGCACGAAAAACGACAGCAAAAACATAATCAAAAATATCACCTCTACGATAATCAAAAACAGCACCTTCACAGCATCACAGCTATTACCACAACCCTCTGTACAACAATAGCAGCAACAGCCGCAGCAGCACCACCACCACCAACAACTGCAATACCAGCAGCATCATTTTCCCATCATCACCACCAGCAGCACTAACAACAGCACAGCACCTCCAACTTCTTCACACCTCCACCATCACCAGCAGCAGCAACACCATTAGCAATACCACCCACTTCCATCGTCACCCCCACAGCCACCATCACTACCACCACTAGCTCCACCACAACCACCGGCAACACTATACCATCAGCAACGACAACTACATCAGCAACACCAAATACTAGGGTACATTTGAATGTAACTGCACTGTCATTATTATCGATTAGGACGGCACGGGCGAGAGCTCAACATGCAGTTGCATGCTCGGTTCAATCGGTCCCTTGGAGATTTTGTCTCTGATCGTGCACATACACACACACACGCACAAACACACACGTACACACACACGCACACACACACACAACCATGCAAGAGCGCAACGTTCAATCAGTTAACTCTAGTCCAAATCTCGTTAGGCGAGACAAGCTATGTTTTGCACACACTTTTTTTGTCTCCCTTGTTTCAACTCGCCTGCAGTCGCTTTCTAAATATAACTTTGTTCAAATCTACCAAAACCGCAACTTTAGAATTTATACAAATTGGTGGCTATGAATTGTCTTTCAAATATTGAGATTCCTTCTCATTTCTGTTATTAACCAGTCAAAATGTGAATACGTCTTGTTTTCGTTCAAAGATATTTCTTTCCTTTTGACTTCATTTAGGTATCTTTGTATAATTATATACATGCTCAATACATGTTATTGAAAATTAGCAGCTTATACCTGAGAATAATAAGAATGTAACAGTTTGTTGCGAGGTAAAACCGTTAGAATAATAGGTAAAAACCTGATCTTCTCAGAAAACTTCCAAAGGGGCAGGGAAAATGTTTGGAAGCAGAGATGGATTGGAGCAGTTAAATGTAAAGTTTGAGAAACTGGTGAGCACACACAAGCACGCTGTCCCTCTGTCACTCTCTCTCTCTCTCTCTCTTTCTCACATGCACCCACCCAGGCACACACACACAAACACACACACAGACACACACATAGAAACATACACTCATACACACAGACACCCACACACTCGCATACACACACACGCACAAATGCATGCGCACATTGACCCAATGAACACTGCATATATATATATATATATATATATATATATATATATATATATATATATATATATATATATATATATATATATATATATATATATATATAGCCGTGCACTGGTTACAGCCTACTAAATCCAAGGTTTAAAAAAAAGATTTTGTTTTAAAATCTGTGTGATTTCGATTTCTTCTGAAAACAAGAAGTAACGAAACAAAACAACACAACACAACAACATCAACAACAACAACAACACTCCAACAAACAAACATCAACAGACCTGCTAAACTCATCGTGAGAAGACTTTGTTCTCAAACCTTTGTGATTTCGTTTGGTTTTGTTCTTCTTCAGAAAGATCCGAGAAAACAGCAGAAGATCTGTTTACACTTCCAGACCTCTGTGATTATAAGAGTACCCATTCGCACACGCTTTTCGCATTTGGAATTTCCAATTCCTCACATCTTTTTACAAGGATATCTATTGGCACATGCTTTTCACATTTGGGGCTGTGTACATACAGCTTCTAATGGAAACTGGAGCGAGCGACGACGGCAAAATCGATAGCAAAACTCTGACAGTCTATTTTGGGGTTGGAGAAGGATTTTGGAGGGGAACATGTGGATCCAAATCAAAGCAAGCTTAAAGCTTTGGGAAGAAACACTGAATTCAACCAGCGAAGGAGAAAGAGTGAAAAGGAAGAGTCTATAGGGCCCGGTAAAAAAAATATTTATTATTATTTGTGACAGATACACAGGCTTCTAAAGACATTGAACATTGAGCATTGGAACGTTTACTAGGATAAACATTGTAGGCTTACAATCCTAGACTTGCAACTAGGGGAGAGAGAGAGAGAGAGAGAGAGAGAGAGAGAGAGAGAGAGAGAGAGAGAGAGAGAGAGAGAGAGAAGATTACATTCATTACATGATCATTGCTTTAGGTCCAGCGGACTCTTCCGAGCCAATTCAGGACCGGATAAAAGATCTGCTGAAACAACCCTAGTGGCAAAACTGAAAGCTCTCCTCCAGCCAGGCACTTTACAATAAAGACATCCCACGCAGGGGACGCTGAGGTTCTACTCTAATTTTTTATCGAACCCCCGTTTACAAAAACAAAATAGAATACAAACATCATGATAAATTATCAACAAAACACATACATATAAAATGCATACATTGCTAAATAATAACATCATAGGAAGCCCTAGTGACCACCTGGCAGAAAGCGTCCAATATTCCCAAGCTGATCCAACAGACCTCACACACAAATAAGGAGTCTTGTCCTGGAAGAGTTTTTAAGAAAAAGGGTAGATGACTGGTCTAGCGAAGAAGAAGATAGTATAACAGATTGATAGAACAGAGCAGGAATGAGAAAGAGCAAATGAGAAAGACAGCGACAGTGGGAATTTAAAGCACTAAATTTCCAGAAAGTGGGGATACTATTTATACTGAAACCCCCGGCACCCCAACGGGGGATAAAGAGATAAGATAAGAAAACAATTTTATTTAACAAGGGTATAAGAGTAAGCACTGTATGTGCTTTTTTACATCTTGCCCTTGGTGTTTTAAGAATAACAAGTAGTAGGCCTATAACAAAATAACTTTATAACAATAACATCATAATGTAACAATACAATCAAGATGATCTGGGCACACATAAACATAATATTGGATGATATTACATTTTTAATATATATTTTCTTTTTTTTTAATCGTAAGTGAAGTTACTGCATTTCTTTGTTTGTTATATTCACTTTCATTACCATGTTTCTTTAAATAGTCCCTAGGGTTATTGGCTTTTTGTAATTCAGTGTCTATCCATTTCGGATTAGAATAGTATTTAACTGGTTTTGAATAAATAGGAGCATATTTCTGTTGTATGTGGTTATAAATATGTTATACCAGTATGATAAAGATAGAGCATCATCTGGGTTAGTAAAATTACAGTGCTTACATTTTAGAGATTACTATTATGAAGGTTTAATAGGAAATCATTTTCATTACATTTAGAAAATGATCGATATGTTATTATTTTATGACCTGGTTTAGGTATTTTGTGCTCCCTTTTTATTCCATGTTAGACATACTGGATAATGGTCACTGCAACCATATACTGGTACACACACTTCTGTAACGTGAACTTTGTTACTTGCGTAAATGTGATCTATGAGTGTACTACAATCGGCGGTTACTCTTGTTGGCGCTGTTACTAATTGTTCAATATTACAAAGTTGAATAATATTTGTCCAGTGTTTGTTTGATTTATTCAGATCAATATTAAAATCACCCAATATAAATAAATTATTTGGATTCTAATAACAGGGCATCAATTATAGAATTGAAGTGATTAAACCAGTCTACATGTTCAGTTGGATGTCTGTATAGAAATCCAATGATAATGAGAGCTGCATGTCTTTTGTCAATTTTAAGCCAAATAGATTCTACCTGATGATGTTCAAAGAGATGAAGACGCTTATATTTCATTGATTCGTATATATAAACTAATAACTCTGTTTCGTTATCTTTTTTTCTATGGTGTTGTAATAAAGAACAGCCATACGACTTGTCAGATAATCATGAACCAGAGAAGCCAAAAACATTAAATGGTTTGTTGTTATTATTAAGAATGGATGATATTTTGTGTCTTTTAGCTGATTGCATAACATATATTCAAATGAGCAATTCGAAGTCCGTCTTTATATGACCAGGTGGTACATGACATTATATACTAGTATACAGCAAAACAAGTTATACAACACAAATGAAAGTATTTTCAACAACCCTCGTTAGACTGCTAAATTTGATGCGATCATCTCCGCTTTAACATTTTCCCCACCGCCCTAATGCAAATTTATTTATTTATTTATTCATTTATTAAAAAAATAAATGCTCGACGATGGCCCGATTCAGGGATGGATTGTTTGACCGATTGATTTGATGATTCATTGATAATATTCTTACCTTATTTTCTTACCTTCATGTTTTTATTTGATTTAACTGTCGGCTGTGAGTGTTCATGATGTGCGTGGTGTGTGTGTGTTTGCGTGTGTGTTTGGTTTATGTTTGTATGGTAGGACATGTGCTTATGAAATCGTGTGATAAACCTTTAAATTTCACAGTTTTAAAAACTTTTTTATGTATTTATTTATTTTAATAATATTAGCTGCTTCTAAATCTTGTAATTGCCCTATGTGGATAAATAAAGTTGTATTGAATTGAATTGAATAGAGTTCAGGATGTTAATTATGCGTAGTGTATGCTCCACATGCTGTTGAAAATAATTACAACATTGAAAAGATTAATAACTAAATGTATAACAAGGTATCGTCCATAACAGCATATATGAAATAAATACTAAATATTCAAAAGATTATTTTGACAATAAAACAGAGAGAGAGAGAGAGAGAGAGAGAGAGAGAGAGAGAGAGAGAGAGAGAGAGAGAGAAAGAGAGAGACTTTATGAATAACAGACCGACAGACAGACAAGACCGCCAGAGAGATAGAGACAGACAGAGATAGAAAGAGAGAGATAGAAAGAGGGAGGATAAGGGTTTGATATTTGCGAATTTATTACGTAGGTTTGGTGTAAAACGGAGAGTTGGAGTGAGGTAGGCGGGGTGATAAATGGGGGGGGGGAGGGAAGGTGGGGGAAAAAAAGTTCCTGAGAGGGAAATGGATGTTGCAAAGGGCGGAAACTCTCCGAGAGAAAAGGGAGAGAATTTCAAGAAAGAGCAATGGCTCGCAACTTTTTTTCCTCACTGATTATCTCTTTTCCTTCTTCCTGTCTTCAATTCTTTCTTTCTTTCATTTTTAAAAGTGTGTGACGCCTTGTGAAACATTCGGTAGCTGCACAGGTTCCATGATACAATACGTCACGCAACGTCAGCTACGGGACAGGTTGGACCGCTCTCGTCTTTGTGATATGAACCCGGAGACCAGTATTTCATTTCTACTACTGTAATGATCACGGGAGTGGGGCCGGGTAGCTCAGTTGATAGAGCGTCTTACTAGTAATACCTGGTTCGAATCCCGGATTGGCCAACATGTGACCATATTATTTTCCCTTACCATCAACTGGTTCGCTGGTGTCAGAATAATGTGACCAGTAGTCGCCTATACGCTCCGATGTCGTGTGACTATAATCTACAATTCCCCTTTTGATCACCGTAGATTTTTTGTTGGAGGCAAATGCAGTTACAATTACAAAAGCTACAAGCAATTCTCAATAGGGAGTTACTTTTACATCCACCCCTGTAGTCTGTTAGGTCCAATGAAAAAGCGTTAAGGTTAGCACCGGTGTAGCAGGCCAGATTATACCCCGCCTCAAGTATACCCAGGGAATAAACTGGCCTAGCCCAGACTATGCCCCCGTATAAACTGGCCTAGCCCAGACTATACCCCAGGGTATTATCTGGCCTAGGCTCGTTTAACCCTCGCCTGCCCATTATAACCCCCCCCCCCCTCCCCCACTACGGAAGACCTTATCCTTCACGTTACTCTTTAATTTATGTGTTGTAATTGTTCTGATGCACTCAGATAGATAGATAGACAGACGGATAGATAGATAAATAGGGTTAGGGTTAGTTGGTTTTTTTTACACGCAAGAGTCCACTCAGTTTTTTTGTTTGTTTTTTTTTGTTTTTTTTTTGTTTGTTTTTTTACACGCAAGCAAAAGGCTGTTACCTGAGAGTTGGTCACGCAAACGGTCGTGTACAACAAACCCAAGAGTGAAATCTCTTTAGGTGGGGGTATATTCCGGGCGCGAGGGGTATGACCTGGCCTAGGCTGATCTATACCCAGTATATTCCAGCCTGTTACACTGGTTTTACACTCAGCGGTCGATGTTGTTCTAAGGACTTTTCATTCAAGCAAGCCTGAGACTCAATATCGATTCCTGTCCCGCTTCAATCCTAAACTTGTTTTCAAAATTTGCGATGAACTGAACTTGCTTTCAGGGTCTGTGTACGCCTGACTTGCAGCTTGTCGCGCGTTTCACAATCTGTGTGACGTCACACATGCGCTGGTTCACATTGCTGACCTTGAACCCTTAAAGAGTTATGTCCCTTTAAGTTCCATCTATCGTAGCAGTAAGCACGTCTTCTGATGATTCTGTTGTGTTGGTGTGATATCGTTCAAGTCTGCCATAAATGTAGATATTGTGCAGTTTGTTGCTTGTTTGTTGTTGTTTATTTGTTTTTAGTTTTTCTTTTTTGTTGTTGGATTAAAAAAAAAAATTTATTAAGCTAAACGTACTCCTCAAAACGGAACTAAATGAATGGCGGTTTTCCATGGATTTGCGATCTGAAATTATTTATGCTGAGAAAAAAGCGCTATATAAATACATGTCTTATTATTATTATTATTATTATTATTATTATTATTATTATTATTATTATTATTATTATTATTATTATTATTATTATTATTGTCGTTGTTGGGAAAGTGTAGGTGGTTGTCTCTGGGATAGCCTAATGGCTTGTCTTAATTGGAAGGTTCATGGAAGGGTCGCGGAGGTTCAAAGTTCTCCGATCCCGATCCTAGGTTGCTGAACCCTTTGGACATGTTACGTTGAAACGCGAACGATAATATGTCTAAAACGTGCACGATAGATCTAATCGTTTCGCTTTGCAAAGTATTCAATAAAATAGTGTATTTACCTTTGATTTGAGTTTGCATGGTTGTTAGGAGAAGCTTTGTATAACGTTAATAATTTTCGTTAGCCGATATTATTGGAGAATTCTCTAGATTTGCTTGTTTACTGTCGATCGAAACTTCACGATGGGTTTAGATATTTGAGAACATTCTTGGACTGAAAAGAATGTTGTATGACGTAAGACAGTGATGACGAATTCATTTGTGATTGGTTATAATTGCGTCATACTCGATCGTTCCACCGTGTTCTGGAGTAGAGAAAAACTATATATTCGATGCTCTGTGTGAAGGAGTAAGAGTGAAAAGGCGAATGAATGCAGTTGTTGATGTACGCTGAATAAAGTTTGAAAACTTTATACAACGACTCCGTGCCTTGTTGATGATTGAACGGGTTGCGTGGATAAACGAATCCGAGTACACTCATCAGGACTTCAGCATTGGGGCTGAATCAACTACTGATAGAAAAACACCATCAAACGAGTGTAACAGGGCAAAAAAAAAGTTTAGGAACCTAGGTTCGCGATGTGAGAACCTGGAAACAAATGTGTATAACCTCCACGAACCTTCCCATTAAGATAGGCCATTAGAGTTTCCTTCCCTGTGTGTATAAAGGGAGACCACGCATGTGCCACACAAGAGAGGTTAACCCTGATAAGGCTTTGCTAAACTCAGGTACGATGTGTGATGATGTGCCTGTGGTTGCGATGTCATGACTTCTTCTTTCAATACGGGAATTTTATCGTCAAGGTCCACAATACAAAATCTAAAATCCCACCCCCACCCTCACCCCACCTACAACAAAAATAAAATAAAAATATAAATAAAATACAACAACAAAACAAACCCACGAAGATGGCTAGACATTCAAAGGTAGTTCTAGACTCGCATAGACGGCGGTGCTGTGACTCACACACGTAAGCGACAATTAAGTTGGCAATTTTAAAAGTGGTAATTTCCTTGGCGGTGTTGAGGCTCCGTTTTGTCCTAACAAAGCAATTTTAAAGGAAAATATAAAATTATTGGCCACTTTCTGAACTATTATTTGCAAGCCCACACACACACACACACAATTTTTTTTAATATAAAGTAATTTGGTGTAGGCTTTGTGTGTGTTGATGTTATGAACTCGTCAGTTAAGCATGACATGATTGTCATCACGAAGAGCCTATTACTTCCCTTGCCAGCTCTCTAATGCGTGATATCATTTTATGTCCTGCATTGTCAGTGATGGTCCAGAACCTCAGTTACGAAAACTGATGAATAAATAAACTAGCTAACCTGCCGCATGTAAAAATCGATGTGTAAAGCGTCCAAATGGACTGCGCGCTGTCAATTTCTTATTTTAGGTCATACATATATGTTGCATTGTGTTGTATTGTATTGCATTGTATTGTATTGATTTTGCATAGGCCTGGAGATTTCACTTGCAGACTTGTACAATGATATTGCTAAGGAGGTAAGGTCAAAGGCTGAATGGTACAGCTTGTGGCTTGGCGTGCACATGGACCTGGCTTCCAACCCCAAATGGTGACGGCAGATGTTTCATTCAGGATTCGACTTTGTGTAATAACTCTTTAATCAGTAATTCTCTTCCTGCAATGTAACAACAGCGGCACGTTGAAGAACCCGACATTGTTGTTTTTTTTTAAAGGCAGATGCTAGGATCTAGTAAACCCATACATAAATGTAAATCCATCAGGGTGGCTGAGGTGATCGGGGTGTTTGACAGTGTCCTTGTTACTGAAATTTGCACTCTTTGGACATCATGAAGTATAGATCCCATTTTCGGTCAGTCAGCACTTTGAGCAGCAGTTGGAACTGGTAGGAGCGCTATTTAAGGACTATTCCTACCACGCTATCCTCTGTTAATGATTCCCCGTGGGGGACCCTGGGGGTTGTGTATAAACACTATCCCCACTCTCTGGAAATTTAGCGCTTTAAATTCCCACTGCCGCTGTCTTTCTCGTTTGTTCTTTCTCATTCTTACTCTTTCTTCTATCAATCTACTATACTATCTTCTTCGCTAGACCAGGCACCTATCTTTTTTCTTGAAAACTCTTCCAAACCTCTTCATTTGTGTATAGAGTCTGTTGGGTCAGCTTGGGAATATTGGACGCTTTCTGCCAAATGATCACCATGGTATTATTATTTAGCAATGTAGGCATGTAATATGTGTTTTGTTGATATTTTATAATGATGTTTATCTTCTACTTTTTTTAAACGATGGTTCAGTAAATTTGAGTATAGCCTCAGCGTCCCCTGCTTGGGATGCCTTTATTGTAAAGTGACCGGATGGTGGAGTGCCTTCGGTGTTACCACTAGGGTTGTTTCAGCAGATTTTTTATACGGATCAGGGGTGAGTCCTCTTTCAACCAAGTTGTGGCTCTGATTCGGCTCTTTGCAGTCCGCTGGACCCTATAAGCAATGAATTACTAACTCTGTTAATGACTGTAGAAGCCAGCCTAAAGTTAATTTTAGTCTCAGTTGAAGGGACACAACTCAAAGGCTTTGTTTACTTTTAGCAAAAACAGGGTTACTCTAAAATTCGCGTTTTTAAAAAAAATCACATTACACAATGATAAGGTAGGCTTTCGTTGCTCGTCGCTAACGTTTTAATTTCGGTTCTGATAGAGAGTGACGTCCCCTGATTATCGGTACATCGAATTCTACAGCCGTGTGACCTTTGACCCCATTTGTGAGTGAACCATGAAGCTGAAGAGCGTGTCTTTGGTGTCTGGCGGAGGTCAGGGTATGTTCTATCAACCTAAAACGATAACACTTACAAGCCATTGTTTTTACAGGTTCTATCTTTTACTGGTCTTGGTAGCTGCTATTTTTAGCTCCAAAATGTTGGCTGGCTAACCAACTGCTGTTGCTATTAATAGGCACAAAAACTACGGACTTTATTCATGTAAAAAACAACTATACTTTCAAAACAGTTATTCTTTGTTGTAAGCAATTTTTTAGTGTGGCAACTGTGAAGAGGGCTTGGTCAAAGTAGAATCCTTTAAGGTAAAAGCAATGATTTTCCCCTGCAAAAAATAATGTCTCCCAAATACTTTCAAATAATTGCAGTTGTGTGTTTTTATTTTGAAAGTACAGTAACGCATAGACTGCGACAACGGAAAGTCTTGGACTAAATTTCAGACAAACCCATCGCTCAGGAAGCCTTTTGAACTATGGAAATTTGCTATTGTCTAAGACAGGTTGATTAGGACAGGTTGATGCACCAGAGTTCAGAATGCTTTTCTAAAGCAGCATTGATCATATTATTCATGAATTGGATGACACAGGATGCAAATTCTGTGATCAATTGAGCGCAGCGTGGAAAAGACATAACAAATCAATACTAGGAAAATTGCTAACTGCTGAAATTACCGTTTTGCGTTTCCAGATATTTGGAAATACTTGGAAATAGTCGGAAATCAGAATGAGCCAAATGTCTGTACAGTAGGTCTGTCTGTCAGTCTGTCGCTTTTTTTTTTTTGACGTAGTACTTTTTTACTTTTTGACACTTTATTCTGGGCCGCCTCTCCTGGGAATTGTGTAGTCGCAGCCTGTGGCGCGCCCAAACCCAACCTACGTACTACTAGTTGTGTTTTTCAAAGTTTTGCTGCGGGAGCAAATCGGAGTACCCGGAGAAAATCCCAGAGACGTTGCCCGAGTGGAAAGTAAGCTTAAATAACAATCGGAGAAACCTAACGCCCAGAGGCAGAATCGATCCCATTGGCGCCATTGGTTTGTAGCCTGTGGACAAGGCAAGTTAGTCCGCCTTAAACCACTCGGCCACAACGCTCGCAACATCTCCAGAACCACTGAACGGATTTTGACCAAACTTCATAAGAATATAGTGGTCTGTCCACAGTGCATTCATATTTGGTCTACCGCAAGGGCAAAGGGCGCTGCTCTCACTTTGTTGCTAAACATGTTTCCATGAATATCTCAAAAACGACTGAACCGATTTTGGTGAATTTTGTTAAACTTGTGCTTCAATTCAGTATCAGTTCTCTTGTCGATCAGTCGGTCGATCCGTCGATCCGAATTTTTTTTCCAAACACATTTTTCCATTTATTCCCAGAATAACTAAACCGAATTTCATTATTTTTACTATGTAGTTACTTCCTATCCTATCCTATCCCGTAACTCGAAATTCTTTGGGGTACCACAGATGATCGTTTAATCAGCGTACTCCATTTTTCTCTGTCCTCAGCAGTCCTCATGGCTTCACTCAGTGTCAAGCCAGTCTATTATCGAATATTGTCTTCCAACCTCTTTTTTTGTCTCCCTCTTCTTCTGCCTCATTTCACCGGCCTGATGCTCTGGTGATGTGGCCCAACCATCGGAGTTTCCGTATCTTCACCACTGTGAGCAAGTCATCGTGTTGTCCAATGGCGCGTGCGATGGTCTGTCGGACTTCGTCGTTGGTGATGTGCTGGGTATAGGAAATGCCCAGAGATCTTCTGTAGCATCTTATCTCCATGCTTTGTGTTCTTCGTTGTAGGTCTGCTGTGATGGTCCATGTTTCGCCAGCGTATAGGAAGATGGAGATTGACTGATGGTCTCGTCTTTCCAAATGGGCTTCAACCTTGTCAGGGCAGCAGTTGTTTGTGCTATCCTGGAGAAAACGTCCTATCGGGATCCACTGTCTGATACAACTGCTCCTAAGTATTTGTAGATATATATGTAGTTAAGTATGTAATACTTCTGCTAGTGCTAAACGTTTTAAATCATTCATATCTGCACTTTCTCAATAGTCAAGGTCGAGTACTTCATCATTATCTAAACATATTTTGTGCTGTATCTCAAACTTGACTGAACCAGTTTCGAATGTGTAGTGTGTGTGTGCGTGTGTGTGTGTGTGTGTGTGTGTGCGTGTGTGTGTGTGTGTTCTTGCAGATAGTTCAGCTATTGACCCATCATTCCATGGTTTAATGTTGCTTCTTTAGGATAAACCTGAAGCCGATTATTTATTTCAAAAGAACGTTTGATTTTTTAAACTACAAAATAGTTATCTGACGTTGATTATTTATTGCAAACATAATGCTTTATTGTACGCGCAAGAATAGTTGTTGTCTGGTGGTAATGGCTGTCACGTGGGGTTTATGGGCTCTGCACAATGGAATTATGGACCCTCACGTTTATTCGGTGGGAACTGCTAGTAAGTCACCCTATGAATTACTTTAATAAATTTATTTGTTTAGCTCGTTCTGTGTTAAGGTTGGGGTACAGAAATAGATAGAAAAATGGTAAAAGAATACTGTCACACTAGCTTTCACACGGCTATGAATCATATGTAGTCCAGCCACTTGATACAGTTAAAATCACACATTTATTTCTTCTACTCTATACAAGATTCTCTAAGTACTAATCTAACTTAAAAAGTCTCTTTCAATGCTAATAGTTCGATCGCTGATAGTCTAGTATAGGCAGCTGTTTTTTCTTCCTCGGGCACTTGCTATAATATCTCATGTAGATTTGGACTACTGTGGTCCGTTTTACAGTTTCTGAAGAGTTGGACTACTGTGGTCCTGTTATGATCAGTTTAAGTGCACCTTCGGAGATTACACTTAACTTTCTGATGGTGCGGTCGAAGTCCTTCTGTGAGGTAGCTTCTGGTACACCTTTGTCGTTGTGTAGTTGGGTTCCCTTGCCACGCTGTGGGGTCTGACAGGGTGTTTCTTCGGGTATCTCTTTCCGTCTTGTGCGGTAGAGTCTCCTCAACCAACTAGTCGTTTCGGTGGAGTGGGGTGCACAGGATAGCTCGGGATAGCTCGGGATAGCTCGCCTGCTCGTCTGTAATATAAGAGACGAAATTCTGCACAACCCTGAATAATCGGTTTGTGCAGAGCGTCTCACTGAAAGCCAAGTAGCCCTCAGTGATAGCTCCACATCTCTATACATAAGCGACGAACATTCTGCTACTTCCGGGTTCCACTGGAATCTCACTCTAAATTCCTATACATACATAAATATCAATCGTGTCTAACTATACACATACAGAATTAATAATAATATAAACATTCAGTGGTACAGCCACTGGTCTGCAAACACACATATAAGTTAAACAACAGTGGTTCCGTACGGTATACAACATGGCGGCGCAACCGGTCGTGTTTCGGCTCGTGGTCGGCTCTTCCACGTGGTACGGCAAATTCGGATTAACACTTCACATTTATGCATAGCAAATTCTTCAAACATAATTTCAACAATAATACAAATATATCACGATGAAACAGAAGGGTGTTCATTTACCTGTTTGACAAGTTCAGGCCCGTGATGACTTGAGAGAATTCTACGATTTCTAAGTCCTGCTTCCTGGTCTATGAGTGTAGAGATTTCTCTAGCTGTGGAGATGTTGACTCTACCTCGTCTCACACACGACTGATTCAAACTGTGTTAGGCTCTGACACAGTCAATACTGCTCTACCCACTGAGCCTGCTCTGATTGGTTAAAAACGGTCCGATTCAAAACTCAAGTGCTGACTCACTGCGATGTGGGTGGCTCGCTCGCTGTGTGTGGTCTGCTGTGTAATTTAATTGCTGCTGTGTAATTGTAATAGTCTAACTTCTAAAGTTACAAAGACTACACATGGCTAAATAGTCAACAAGCAGAGTTAATACTAGCCAGTTCGTGACAGGCTCCCTCAACTGAAAAAAGGCGATGACTACTGGATTCGACCTTTTTCTACTACAGAGCCTAGTTTAACACTGCACTATCCTAGGGTCCTATTTACACACTAGTTAAGTTGCTCTACCTGAGCTGCAATGCTGTGCCAGGTAGCTATGGACACTAGTGACAGGGTTTTACTGGGCGGGGACGAATTCTGGTGCTGTGGCCCTTAGTTGTGTTGGGTGGGCGACAGCTGCTGTGTCCTCCACGAGATGGCGACTGAGGTAGTCGGCTCCGTGGTTTTCCTTGCCGGGTATATACTCGATTTGGAATGAGTACGCCTGCAGGGTGAGTGCCCATCTCATCAGGCGAGAGTTCAAAGACTTGGAGGCTGCCAGGAACGATAGTGGTTGGTGGTCCACCTGAACTGTGAAGTGGGTCCCATACAGGTAGAGTTGGAATTTCTGTATGGCCCAGACTAGTCCAAGACATTCTTTCTCCGACGTGGCGTAGTGGGTCTCGGCGGGTCTCAATTTTCTGCTGGCGTAGGCGACAGGGAATAGCGTCTCTGCATTCTTGGGGTCGCGCTGTAGCAGTACTGCTCCGAGGCCTAAGTCGCTTGCGTCGGTGCGAAGAACGAATGGCTGAGTCAAATCGGGTAGGTGGAGTACTGGCGCCGATGTCATTCTGTCCTTGAGTGTTTGGAATGCTGTCTCACATTCCGCTGTCCATACGACTTTGTCCGGGGCGATTTTCCGGGTTCCATTTGTCAGTGGTACGGCGATGCTGTTGTAGTTGGGGATGAACTTCTGGTAGAAGCCGCAGAGTCCTAGAAACGACTGCACTTCCTTCTTTGTCTTGGGCCTAGGAGCGTCGAGTAGGCGTTTCACTGTCTTTTCTACCGGTCGCAGGCTTCCTTGACTGATGGTGTGTCCCAGAAATTCTAGTTCTGTGAATCCAATCTGACATTTGGTGGGTCTTGCCGTCAATCCCGTGTCTCTGAGGCGGGCGAGTAGTTGCTGTAGGAGCGTGACATGTTCCTCCCACGTAGGTGTTGCGATGAGGATGTCGTCCATAAACGAATGTAGGTGCTCGCTGCTCAGGGGTGCCAGGAGTTTTCGCATCATGGCGCTGAAGATGCTGGGTGCGTTGTGGAGTCCGAATGGAAGCACGTTGAATTCGAAGTGTCCTTCCATAGTGCTGAAAGCTAGGTACTTTCGGACTTGTGGTTGTACTGGTATCTGGTAGTATCCTTTGCTGAGGTCGATGCGTGAGAAGTACTTCGCTCGCTGTAGCTTGGCAAATAGGTCTGTCTGGTCCGGGAGTGGCTCTGGCTGGAACTGCGTTACCGCATTCAGGAGTCTGAAGTCGATGCACAGTCGATGCTCTCCGTTGGGTTTTCGCAACAATACCGTGCCTGCGCTGTAGGGTGAAGTAGACTCTGAGATGATGCCGGCTGCCAGTAAGGTGTCTATCTCTTCCTTGATGGCTCGCTGCTGAGACAGGGGCATCGGGTAGAGCTTCTGGCGGACGGGTGTTGGGTCGGTCACCGTTAAGGTTACTTCGACGAGGTCTGTCCTCCCTGGTCGGTCTGTTAGCACAGTCTGATGTTGTCGAATGACCTGTCTTACTTGCTGTTGCTGTTTAGCGGCTAGGTCTCCGTTGAGTATCACGTCTTTGTAGGTTTCTTTGGAGTGCAGGGGATACTCTACTGCATTGGTCTCCATGCTTTCTCCTTCCGCGATGGCGATGGCTAACAAGTTGTGAGTGCTGGGG
Organism: Oncomelania hupensis; assembly: GCA_036898135.1. Lineage (NCBI taxonomy): Eukaryota > Metazoa > Mollusca > Gastropoda > Littorinimorpha > Pomatiopsidae > Oncomelania > Oncomelania hupensis. Next base: position 6,793,595 of record CM072518.1, on the reverse strand, counting down.
GTCGCTGGTCGGTCCGTGTATTTCTTGAGGAGATTGATGTGGTGGTATCGGGCTCTTCCGTTCACCTCTATTTGGTAGACTGTCTTGGATTTCTTTGCAGTCACCCGGTACGGTCCTCTCCAAGCGATGTCCAGCTTGTTGGTTCCACTTGGAAGTAAGAGTAGCACTTGATCGCCGACTTGCAGTTCTCTGTCCTTCGCGTGGCGGTTGTAGTACTTCGCCTGACGGGCTCTTGCCTTCTTCAGTGCTTCACCAGCTTTCTTCCACGTTGCTTTGAGGGTTTCCTGCAGGTCTGCGACGTACTTGGTGGCACCTCTTGGTGTGTCGTCTATCTTGGCCTCCGTCCAACTTCTGCGTAGGGCTTCTAGCGGTCCGGCTAGAGGTCTGCCGAATAGCAATGTTGACGGGGTGTAGCCTGTGGCTGCATGGGGCGTTTCTCGGTATGCGAACAGTGCCGCATTCACGTAGGTGTCCCACGCTTCTGGATTGTCGTCGGCGACTTTCCTGAGTATGGTGAGAAGGGTTCCATTCAGTCTTTCTACTTGTCCGTTGCTGGCTGGGTGGTATGGTGGTGTGCGAATGTGATGAACTTGTATCAACTCGAACACGTCTTGCATCAGGCGGCCGGTGAACTGAGATCCGTTGTCCGTTCTAATGCTGTCCGGGAATCCGACTCTGGTAAAGATGGCGATGAGTGCATCTGCAATCTTCTTGGTGTCGATCGCTGGCAACGGGACTGCTTCGCACCACATCGTACATGCGTCGACGAGTGTGAGTAGAAATCTGTTCCGCTTCTTGGTCATGGGCAGTGGTCCTACTATGTCTACTGAGACTTGCTGGAATGGTACGCCGACTACTACTGATGGTCCTAAGGTAACTGGTACGGTGTGATGTCGCGGGGAATATCGTTGACATTGGTGGCAAGATTTCACGTAGCGCTTGACATCCTCTGTGATTCCTGGCCAATAGTAGTGTGCGCTGATTCTCTGCACTGTGGCTCCAATTCCCATGTGTCCGCTTAGTGGCATGCTGTGGCCTAGTTCTAGTACTTGGGCTCGAAGGGTGGCTGGTAGTACTAGTTGGGTGTGGTCTCCATCTCCTTGTCGATGTAGAACTCCCTCTTCCATGTAGAAGTCTCCCTTGTGCGGGGGTGTGTGCGCCTTGGGTAGCTTCTGGAAGCACTTCGCTATCGAGGTGTCTTCTTTCTGTGCTGTTTTGATCTCTTCGAGTCCTGGATTCGGAGCGAACTCGGGCTGGGGTGGTTGGGTTTTAGCTTGGGCCCTGGTTTGCACTGCAGCTATCTCTACAGTTTTAGGGGGCGTGCCTAAGAACACATACCTACAACCTAGCACTAGATCATACAGGGGTTTCTGTAAAACAGCTGCTTGGATTCGTCCTGTGACGTACCTACTCTCTACTTCGATCCATGCTATTGGGCAAGTAGTCGTCGGTTTCGTCAAGTCTGCTCCTTGTAAGTCGACTGTCTTGTCTGTCACGTCCGCGCGCGATACAAGAGATTCGCTAACTATCGCGTCGTATGATAGACCTGTGTCATACAGACAGTTCGCTTCTTTTCCGTTGACCTTGACCGTGTCTGTCACCGATGGGTGATCTCCGATCGTGTGTGGCTTGTTACCGCTGCTTTGAGTTAGAACTCTGTGCGCTGGCCGGCTTTCGCGCTCTTCCCTACGTTGTGCGGCCAACTTGAAACATTCTGCGGTGGAGTGATTGTTTCTGTTGCAGAACGAGCAATACCGTCTCTGTTCTGCGGGACCTCTTTTCCCGAATTCCGTGTTGGGTCCTTTATTCTGCCCAGGTCTGGGGTTATTCGGCTTATTCGCGGTGCGCTCTTCCCGGTTAGGGCTTCGTTTCTGTGCCTCTTTCCCGTTAGGCTTTAGGTCTCGCCTGAAGCTCTTGGCTTCTCCGTGGGCGGCCACGTACCTATCTGCGACCTTGACCAGATCCTCCAGTCTTTCCGCGCCCTGCTCTACTGAGAATGTCCTCAGCTCGGGGGTCATGGTTTCCCGTAGCTGTTCCCATACTAACAGTTCTGTCAGTCCATCATACGTTTTAGCCGTGGCTGACTGGCTAATCCACTTATCCAGCGTTGTGGACAACCGATCCGCGAACTGCGCATAGCTCTCTCCTTTCACTCTCCGATTGGTGCGGAACTTTTGCCGGTAGCATTCTCCTGTCAGTTCGAATCCCGTTAGGAGTGCCTCTTTTACCTTGTGATAGTCAGTCACTCTGTCAGTCGGTAGCTTACTGTAGATGTCATAAGCCTTTCCTCTAAGCCCTTGACTAAGCTTAAAAGACCAATGAGTGGGATCTAGTTTATACTCTGTTGCTAGCCGCTCAAACCTAGTCAGATAGAGATCTAGACCTTCTTCTCTCTCATTGAATGTTCCCAGTGGAAATGACATTCCTTGTACAGGGTTGGATGCTACCTCTAGCTGATCTGAGTGGGAAGGGGTTGAGGAAGAACTTGAAGCTCCTGATCCCAATCTTCTTAGCTCTAACTCATGCTGTCTTTCTTTTTCCTTTTCTTCCCTCTCTTTTTCTTTTTCTGCCCTCTCATACTCCCATCTCCTAACTTCTGCTTCTCTCTCGGCTGCTACCTTCTTCTGTTCTGCTTCTAGCTCTAATTTCCTTGTTTCTCTCTCTGCCTCTAATTTCTTCTGCTCTGCTTCTAATTCTGCTTTTTTCTGTTCTCTCTCTGCGGCTCTCTCTGCCGCTTCGAGTTTCTTCGCCTCTCTCTCTGCTGCTCTCTCTGCCTTAGCCTCCTGTTTCTCTACCTCTGCATTGATATACGCAATTAGGTCTCCCCCTGCTAAGTGTAAAGCTTCCCCTAATTCTTTGAAGCGCAATCTCAAGGCCACTGGGTCCGACATTGCCAAACGTGTCTATGAACAACCTCTGAATCACGTGGAATACCAAAACACTAGCAATATTGCAATTCAATAACAACAATGCAAAGACAATCAAATTCGTAATCAATAATAGAATACAACAAGAGTCAAATGGCATACAACAGTTATTTAAGCAAAACCTGCAAAAGAACAATGCAACATACAGGCACAAAAATATTTGAAGCAAAAAAGTTTTTAAGTAAAGAATAGTGCACCACAACTGATCAGTGTTATACCCTTACACTATTCTAAGTTATTCTACTTCTACTGTTATCTAATTTTATTGTACTTAGGTCCGGTTATACCCAATTCCTATTATACACAGATCCTGGCTAGGCTCGCCAATTAAAGTGTCACGTGGGGTTTATGGGCTCTGCACAATGGAATTATGGACCCTCACGTTTATTCGGTGGGAACTGCTAGTAAGTCACCCTATGAATTACTTTAATAAATTTATTTGTTTAGCTCGTTCTGTGTTAAGGTTGGGGTACAGAAATAGATAGAAAACTGGTAAAAGAATACTGTCACACTAGCTTTCACACGGCTATGAATCATATGTAGTCCAGCCACTTGATACAGTTAAAATCACACATTTATTTCTTCTACTCTATACAAGATTCTCTAAGTACTAATCTAACTTAAAAAGTCTCTTTCAATGCTAATAGTTCGATCGCTGATAGTCTAGTATAGGCAGCTGTTTTTTCTTCCTCGGGCACTTGCTATAATATCTCATGTAGATTTGGACTACTGTGGTCCGTTTTACAGTTTCTGAAGAGTTGGACTACTGTGGTCCTGTTATGATCAGTTTAAGTGCACCTTCGGAGATTACACTTAACTTTCTGATGGTGCGGTCGAAGTCCTTCTGTGAGGTAGCTTCTGGTACACCTTTGTCGTTGTGTAGTTGGGTTCCCTTGCCACGCTGTGGGGTCTGACAGGGTGTTTCTTCGGGTATCTCTTTCCGTCTTGTGCGGTAGAGTCTCCTCAACCAACTAGTCGTTTCGGTGGAGTGGGGTGCACAGGATAGCTCGGGATAGCTCGGGATAGCTCGCCTGCTCGTCTGTAATATAAGAGACGAAATTCTGCACAACCCTGAATAATCGGTTTGTGCAGAGCGTCTCACTGAAAGCCAAGTAGCCCTCAGTGATAGCTCCACATCTCTATACATAAGCGACGAACATTCTGCTACTTCCGGGTTCCACTGGAATCTCACTCTAAATTCCTATACATACATAAATATCAATCGTGTCTAACTATACACATACAGAATTAATAATAATATAAACATTCAGTGGTACAGCCACTGGTCTGCAAACACACATATAAGTTAAACAACAGTGGTTCCGTACGGTATACAACATGGCGGCGCAACCGGTCGTGTTTCGGCTCGTGGTCGGCTCTTCCACGTGGTACGGCAAATTCGGATTAACACTTCACATTTATGCATAGCAAATTCTTCAAACATAATTTCAACAATAATACAAATATATCACGATGAAACAGAAGGGTGTTCATTTACCTGTTTGACAAGTTCAGGCCCGTGATGACTTGAGAGAATTCTACGATTTCTAAGTCCTGCTTCCTGGTCTATGAGTGTAGAGATTTCTCTAGCTGTGGAGATGTTGACTCTACCTCGTCTCACACACGACTGATTCAAACTGTGTTAGGCTCTGACACAGTCAATACTGCTCTACCCACTGAGCCTGCTCTGATTGGTTAAAAACGGTCCGATTCAAAACTCAAGTGCTGACTCACTGCGATGTGGGTGGCTCGCTCGCTGTGTGTGGTCTGCTGTGTAATTTAATTGCTGCTGTGTAATTGTAATAGTCTAACTTCTAAAGTTACAAAGACTACACATGGCTAAATAGTCAACAAGCAGAGTTAATACTAGCCAGTTCGTGACAATGGCCATGCGTTGTTAGTACGGGACCATGTTTTGCTGCAAAATACATGACGAAAAAATTGGTTACCTCAAAGAGTAGCCAATGCTGTTGAGTACTGTGCATTTACCATTGAAATCGTTGTACACTAATCCTGACTGAAAGTCTTATTTATTTTGTATCATTTGTCTTGATTGAATGTTTGATATCTGTAATTGTTCAGACTGAATGTGACAGGACAACGCTTTACATTTGAAACATAGGCTCTTGTAGCTGTGACGCGTCTCCCTTCAGCCTATGGTCTGACGGCCTATTAGAACCAAAACATGATAATTACAAATATCATGACATATTTACAAATATCATGGGGTAATTAAAATTGTCATGGGACAATTACAACTATCATTCAAAAAATTATAAATATTTTCGCGTGATCATGTTTAATTTTTAGTTTTGGCTGGAGCAATCCGCCTGGTAATACGCCAACACCGACAATTGTAATTATCAGATAATAATTATAATTTTCACTTTATAATTACAACTTTTACGTGATCATTCTTAATTCTGACGAAGGCGGCTTGCTTGCGACAAAACATGCATTACAAATTTCAGTGTTAATAGTAATTAACGAGTGTTCTGTGTAATTCACATTATGACGGCCTACTAGCGCCAAAACATGATAATTACAAATATCATGTGATAATTACGAATATCAACGACATATTTACAATTAACACGTAAAAATTGTAATTATGAAGTGAGAAGTACAATTTTCGGTTTTGGCCAATTTCCAGACGAATTGCTAGAGCCAAAACTGAAAATTAAAAATCATCATGCGAAGATTATTTGTAATTTTTTATTGCTAATTATAATTATCCCTTCATAATTGTAATTTTTCTATGATATTTGTAATTATCTCATGATATTTGTAATTATCAGGTTTTGGCGCTAGGAAGGCGTGGCAAATATTGATAATTATTAATTAACATTGGAGATTACCGGTATCTCTGTAAATTACACAGAACCCGTGTTAGTTTCAGTTATCTCGTGATAATGGTAATTCTCGGATTTGGCGCTAGTAAGCCGTCATACAGCCCCATAATCGCTCGCGTGTCCAAATAAAAGCGCAGGTGATTTGAAAATATAATACTGGTAAACCTTTATATATGCATCTATGTTTAATATCATACATACACTATATTAAATGAGAATACATTTATTTAGCGCTAGAGCTGCTCAAGGCGCTGGTCGATTCCTGATCTAACACCAGACGCCCGAGGCGCCCAGTTGCTGCACATCGTCTGACGTCCCAGACAACTGATCCCAATCCTGAGCAACCGGAAATGGGAGAGAATGACCTAGTGCTCGTTGTGGTTAGTTATGTAGAGGGCACTCTCCCGCCTAAGACATGAGCGTCAGGATCTTTAAAGTTCGTGCGAAGAAATGCATGCGTACAAAGACTAGACTTCAGTTTATACTCTCATCCGAAGGAAAGAAAAAAAGTGTAAAATAGAGACGCTTGGCCAGGGACTTGGATTTTTCTGGAACGATTTAGCAGTAGTATTTGTTGGAAGAAGCGAAAAGGAAGAGGAGATTGTCTGTGAACTAACTTTTCCATTTTCTCGGGCCTGAAAGCCAGAAATAGGCAACCATCTCTGCTACAACCCGAGTCACCCAAGAGACAAATGGCGAGACAAGTAATTTTTGGAATCGATTGGGCAACGACTTTAAAACGCAGGATTTGCCTTGTTTTTTTTAACATTGTATGTAATCCGATCTGTACTCTTTCTTGGTGGGAATGTCAGAAGAGACAAACGATTTAGTTTTTGGTCTAGTCTCAAGAGATATATTAATGGCGATGTACTTTTTTCTTTCTTCTTCCACAGCAATTTAGCTGTGGGACTCGGCTGTTAGGTCGTAATTGTGATATTTTGAGTCATTCTACCGCCCCCATCCTCTTTCCCTCTCCCACCTTTCCCCTAACCCCACTTTCTTGGTGTCAGTGCCAGAATAGACTACTTGTCCTGATTTGATTTGACTGCTTTACTCTCTGGGAGACTAATGTCGAGGCACTTGGACGTTTCTGGAACGAATTGGTATCCAAGCCTTGGTTTTAGTTTTGGATCTCTCAACCAAATGCTTCCCTTTCTTGGTGGAAAATAGCTAACAGTACAGATTAGTGAAATAACAAAGCGTTTCTTATTTGGATGAAAAAGGACAAGTGTCCTAATTGTAGTCCAGTCTACTGTGGACAGAAACAGCGAGGCACATTTGTGGATAGTTTTGACAATGCTTGTGCACATGGATCACGATATTCCCTTTTCTTGGTGTCAATGCTAGTAAGGACACACGTTTTAGCTTTAGTCTCGTCACTCACACACAAATGGCGAGGCAACTGATTGATTTTTCGGGAACAATTTGGCAAGATTGAAGTATTTCAAGAATAGCGGGCTTGTCATGAGGGTTGCTGAGGACAGAGAAAGATGGAGTACGCTGGGTAAACGATCACCTGTGGTGCCCCAGCGACCTACCAGTTACGGAATATGATAGGATAGGATAGGATAGGATAGGATAGAATAGGATAGGATAGGATAGGAAGTATTTCAATCCGAATGGTGAAACAGGACAACCGTTTATGCTGTAGTGGTGTTGCGGGAACACTGTAAAACCAATGGTGAGGTATTTGACTTTTGGAAGGGAGTTTTCTGGGAACAGGTTGGCAGCTGAGACGGGTTTTTAGCTCGTGGTTTATATAAACCCAGCGGGTTTTTTTGATGTTGTTGACTAGGACACTTGTTTTAGCTTTGGTATTATGGAGACAAACGGCGAGGTACTTGACATTTTTGGAACAATAATTTGTAAGCGCGCCATCCAGTACAGGCTTCTGCCTTCAGGCGACAGCAGTCTGGTTACCCGACCTCCCCCCTCTCCTTCACCACTCCTCTCATTTGGTGACAGTTCGCACTCTCTTTACCCCTTGCCGTTGATCAGGACATGCAAAGTCAGCAGGATCCTCATTAACACAGCAGACACCCTCATCCTCGCCAAGATCAATAGTAGGCAGCCGTCATCTGGGGAATTGTAATAACGCCCTGTACGCTATTGGACAATGTGACATTGGCGTGCTGCTATGTGCATTGAACGTTGCTCAGGACAGTTTTTGTACACAGTGAGTTGTGATGGCGTGTGTGTGTGTGTGGGTGTGTGTGTATGGGTCTGTAGGTCTGTGTCTGCGTGTGTTTTAAAATGCCTAGCATTTATTGTGGAAGTGGTCACATCGTATGGTACTTTCATAAGCATCTGTCAAAGTACATGCCTTTGCATAATGCTCTAACCGACGCAGGCTTGGAAACAAAAACCTTAGTTTTGGTGATTGGCTAGCGCACAAGATATTTGTGTCTGCAATGCAGCTCACTGGACGATCACGGCGGCAGAGTTAAAGTCTGACTCCATACCTATCAACCACAGCCATCATCGATTCTAGAAGGGTATGGGAGGGGAGAAGATTCACAGTGGAGTTGGCGTAATTGAGGAACTGTGCTGAGTTCTTTACAACGTTGTTGAAGTTAACGGTTTGGGGTTGTTATCGAAATGTGTGTGTGTGCGTGTGTGTTTGTGTGTGTGTGTGTGAGTGCTCCGTTTCTGAATAAAAACAGGTCTTGAACAGTGCCAACGAAAGCCTGCCCATGAGTGTATCTAGTGTGTCGCCTTCTGTACGGTGTTTCGCAATAGTTCTGTAACAACCCCACGGTTAAACTTTAATCTGCTGGCAAGAGGTAGTGGGCAATCAGTAGATAACTTGCTGTGAGTTAAAGGGCCACGGCATCCATGATCCAGGATGTTTGTTATTTGTGGGTGACAGTGACTTTACTTGGGAAATTGTATTGATGTATATCAAAACCGTACTTTTGAAAGAGGTTATTTTGGGCCGTAATTCTTTTTTTTTTCGGATGGGACAACACTCACTGTGAATTTGTAAAGTACCTTTGACGCTGAAATGTGTGAAGTTTGGACCTCTTTATCTATCTAAACCCACGGCCTGTCAGACCGTTGCAGAGACGTGGTAGATGCTGTAAACCTTTGAGGTAAAACGTAGAAGTCTGGTAACTTTGGAAACGTTAGGAACTTCACTTTTCTCAGGGACAGCTTTATGAGGAAGGAGCTCATCTGCTCTCCCTCGCTACCTTACCTTCCCCTTTTCTATAATCAGAGCCAGGTACCCATTCACGGCTAGGTGGAATGGGGGGTGCTGTGAAGAGCTACACTGTTCCATTCTTTCGGTCGGTCAGTAGTTCCAAGTACTAGCCAGCTGTCACGTGGGGTTTATGGGCTCTGCACAATGGAATTATGGACCCTCACGTTTATTCGGTGGGAACTGCTAGTAAGTCACCCTATGAATTACTTTAATAAATTTATTTGTTTAGCTCGTTCTGTGTTAAGGTTGGGGTACAGAGATAGATAGAAAAATGGTAAAAGAATACTGTCACACTAGCTTTCACACGGCTATGAATCATATGTAGTCCAGCCACTTGATAACAGTTAAAATCACACATTTATTTCTTCTACTCTATACAAGATTCTCTAAGTACTAATCTAACTTAAAAAGTCTCTTTCAATGCAAATAGTTCGATCGCTGATAGTCTAGGCAGCTGTTATATCTTCCTCGGGCACTTGCTATTATATCTCATGTAGATTTGGACTACTGTGGTCCGTTTTACAGTTTCTGAAGAGTTGGACTACTGTGGTCCGTTTCGGATCAGTTTAAGTGCACCTTCGTTTTACACTTAACTGCTAGATGGTGCGTGCGAAGTCCTTCTGTGGGGTAGCTTCAGGTGCACCTGTGTAGTTGTGTAGTTGGGTTCCCTTGCCACGCTGTGGGGTCTTGTAGGGTGTTTTTCCGGGTAGCTCTTTCCGTCTTGTGCGGTAGAGGATACTCCGCCAACTTGTCGTTTCTGTGGAGTGGGGTTCACAGGATAGCTCGCCTGCTCGTCTGTAATATAAGAGACGAAATTCTGCACAACCCTGAATAATCGGTTTGTGCAGAGCGTCTCACTGAAAGCCAAAGTAGCCCTCAGTGATAGCTCCACATCTCTATACATAAGCGACGAACATTCTGCTACTTCCGGGGTCCACTGGAATCTCACTCTAAATTCCTATACATACATAAATATCAATCGTGTCTAACTATACACATACAGAATTAATAATATTATAAACATTCAGTGGTACAGTCACTGGTCTGCAAACATACATATAAGTTAAACAACAGTGGTTCCGTACGGGATACAACATGGCGGCGCAACCGGTCGTGTTTCGCCTCGTGGTCGGCTCTTCCACATGGTCACGCAAATTCGGATTAACAATTCACATTTATGCATAGCAAATTCCACAAACATAATTTCAACAATAATATAAATATATCACGATGAAACAGAAGGGTGTTCATTTACCTGTTTGACAAGTTCAGGCCCGTGATGACTTGATAGAATTCTAAGATTCTAAGTCCTGCTTCCTGGTCTAAGTGTGGAGAGATTTCTCTGCCAGCTTTCTAGCTGTTAACACTTCGGTGTATTCCTCCCAACTGACCAAAGCTGTGTTAGGCTCGGACCCAGTCAAACTGGCTCCAACCGCTTAGCCTAAGCTCTCATTGGTTAAAATGTTTACGACTCTCGCACACAGTGTTGATTAACTACGCAGCGTGGGTCGGGCTCGCGGTGTGTACGTTAATTGCTGCTGTGTAATACTAACTCTCTACTGTTACAATGACTACACAAGGCTGAATATTCAATGGGCAGGGTTAAAACTAGCCAGTTCATGACACCAGCCCCATCCAAGTTGCTAACCGGGCTTGTCGATGCTTAGCGATGAGCGACATTTAGAAGGGAGATAACCCTTGTCAAAAAGTTCCACCTTAATGTAGGTGTGGGGTTTAAATAAGAGCAAAGAGACATAACTGCAACCAAGTACTGAGTGACAATTGGACAGAAGACATCTGATTATACTGCCAGTTAGCTCCTAGTGAAGCCAGTTGCAAAGTCGACCATTGTAGCGTTTGGCCTCACTGCGGCACTGTTATTTCGTGGTTCACTTACATACTGCGACCAGACCGTAGTTCACAACAGACTGCCTCGCAATGTGAACGTAGTGCCTGTGTTGTGCGCTTTCTTGTGCAAATCCTCTTCAGCCGAGGCTGCATTTGAGGCGTAGGCTATTTGTGTAGTGCAATTTGCGGCCATGTGGGAGTGTATTGATTGTTGACGATAACGGGGAATTTACGCACAAAGCTTACTTTGAGAATTGTGCGTCCTCCAAAACTTGCGTGTGTTAGTGACATTATTGGTGCGGATTTTCTTCTTTTGTTAGTGCAAATCAGCTCCTTTCAGTTTTGTCAAGTGAAGTGAAGTCATGTCAAGTTCTGCAGTTTGACGAAACACTTTACTAGAATACGTGGATACAATACAAGAAGACTGTGCAGACTGCAATAATGCAAAATACCTCAAAGCTTGCTTTCATGGAAGGTTAGTGGTAATAGTAGGTACCTTTACTACTACTACTACTACTACTACTACTACTACTACTACTACTACTACTACTACTACTACTACTACTACTACTACTACTACTACCACCACCACCACCACTACTGGACGCGCATTTTCCAAATCACCAATCAGTCTCAATGCGCGGCAATCTGTAGCAACATACAGGCTAAAATATCACACACATCACAAACAGGGACCGCGGCTTGGAAATGCGTTGGGAGGAGGTGGGGAGTGTGCGCGGAAGGGGGAGGCTGTATGTTCAGGATGCTTGTTTGTATGTTTGGGGGGAGAGATGAGAGGCTGTATGTTCAGGTTGCTTGTTTGTATGTTTGGGGGGAGAGGGGAGTTAACTGAGCTTAGAGGAATGATTGAATGGAAGATTGTTGTGGTCCAGATGTTATGTGCTTGGATGAATTAATGTTTTATTCTATACTGCCTGTGTAGTGTGAAAGTGTCCATGATTGTTGGACACTGCACAACAAATTTCCTTGCTGTTTGTTGCGACAATGAACCTTTTGATTCTGATTCAACAAACTACACATCTATCACTCAAACCTGTGGTGTAAAGGCAGGGTGATAGCTACTAGAAGACGGAAAGGAAATATAATTTTAGTTTTGGAATGCCGGATTTGACTGCATCCCAAACTTTTATTATGCTGCGAAGCTTGCGTGCACATAGGCCTGTAAATTGTTGTTATTACATGTATTACAAAGCTTTTAGCGCGCAGTCTTACCAGTGTGAAATATTTCTTGTTGCGTTATTGATCTACCCGGCAATTGTGCCAGTTATGGCTGATTTGCTCCTGGGAAGCCTCAGTTCAGGATATGATTGCCTATGGTCATTTTATGCAGAGGTATGCGTGTTTGGGAGAGGACGAGAGAGAGACAGACAGACAGAGATAGAGAAAGACAGAGACAGAGAGACACACAGAGAGAGTGAGAGGAATAGGGACAGAGAGACACACAAACACAGAAGTCGAAGTCGAAGTCGAAACCTTTAATAGGATAATAGCATTAGGTCCTATGGACCTGTCTTACAGAGAGAGAGAGAGAGAGTCAGACAGAGTCAGAGAGAGACAGACAGAGAAAGAGAGAATGGAGAGAAAGACATAGAGATACACAGAGAGAGCGAAAGAGAGAGAGAGACAGCCAGCCAGAGAGTGAGAGAGAGCTTGTACTTCCATGGAGAGAAAGAGACAGACAGAGAGACAGACAGACAGATGGACAGAGAGAGAGACAAATAAAGACAAAGAAAGAGACAGATAGACAGAGACATAGTGTGTGTGTTTGGCGGCAGGGATAGCTCAGTGGTCAGAGCGCACGACTTGTGTGAGTGCGTCTTGGGCGACGTGGGTTCAAATCCTGACTTCAGCAAACTATTGTGTGATTGCTGGATATTACGGGCCAGCGCCTTAAGAAGCTCTCTGAGCTTGTTAGTGTGCTATATAAGAAAAATCTCTTTTCTTTAATTTGGGAGATGGGGAGTTGAGGGGGAGTGTTTGTGTGTACACGAGAATGCAGTCTTAGTAATTACGATTAGCTACCTCTTTCTCTTTACGATTAGCTACCTCTTCTCTTTCTTCCTTCGATATATTTACACCATTTAATTGCTGGCGAAAATATTTGTTTGTACTTATACTGTATAATAACGTGTATAATTAATGGACCTACGCTCTGACAATCCTTAAAAAAAAGGTAAGGTTAAAGGTAGTCCCATAGCCTTGTGGCCGTAGGGGAGCGTGATGTTGGAGATCACACTTATCTTGGGCCAGCGTAATAAGGGTGATGCCCATCTCTCTCCCTCGCTGCTTTACCTTCCCCACCCTTAAGAGAGTAGGTACTCAGTCACAGTTGAGTCAACTGGGGGCGTTGTTATTTGTCGCTTCACGTTTTGCGGTCACCCATCCAAGTGCTAACCGCACTGGACGGTGCTTAACTTGCGACACAGTAGCGAGTGCTCCAACCACTGCGCTATCCGACGCCCCCTCTGACAATCATTGTAGTTTAATATCACAATTTGTAGATCTGATGGTGATGATGATGATGGTGATAATGATAGTGCTAATGGGAATGATTGATTGTGGTGGTGGTAGTGATGGTGATGGTGGTGGGGGTGATGATGAAGAAGAAGAAGAAGAAGAAGAAGAAGAAGAAGAAGAAGAAGAAGAAGAAGAAGAAGAAGAAGAAGAAGAAGAAACAACAACAACAACAACAGCAACTACAAGAACAAGAACACAAAGAACAAGATGATGATGATGATGATGATGATGATAATGATGATGTTGTTGATGACGATGATGATGATGATGACGACGACGACGACGATGATGATGATGATGATGATGATGATGATGATGATGATGATGATGATGATGATGATGATGATGATGATGATGATGAGCTAATCGGACCTTTAGATTGAAACAGAAAGGAATCATGAAAAATAATTAAAGGAAAATTGTACGTTTTTCAGTCAGTAATTAAAATATAGGCATGCATGATAGACCTAATAGTTTACAATAACAACATTTGCAAACAAATGAAACATATGTTAACATGTGTGAACATTTGTGTGACATGAGAAAAATTAACAACCGTTTTAGCGTTGCTGGAAATTCCACAAAAACAATGTCAGAAAATGAAGCGTCTACTATCAAAGCAGCTTTGCAGACCTTACATTGAATGATGATGTTGACCAGCATTAGCGCACTTCTTCCAACAGAGTCATGTTCAAGGCGCGGGAACATAATAAGTGAATGTGAAAATGACGTAAACGTTAGCTTGCTGGAATGTCCACGTTGTCAGTCAGCTTCGCTAGTAAAGCATGTGTTGTAATCGCATTTTGCTTGCAACGTTAGCCCGGCTCATGGCCAGATAATGAGTTCCCTCCCCAGGTTACCTACACACTCAATAATTGTGTCCCTTGATCGCGCGAACTCAGACTAAATATAATAATACAGAGTGCGCTTCGTACGGGCGGCTGCATTAAATGTAACTTACATCAATTAACTGCTGATGTTAGATGCTTATTTGTAGGGACCTGCACTAGACAAAACTTTCACCAATCATCAGTATCATCATCATGATCATCATCATCATTACATTACATTACATTACATGATTATTGCTTTAGGTCCAGCGGACTCTTCCGAGCCAAATCAGGACCGGACAACCCCTGATCCGCATAAAAGATCTGCTGAAACAACCCTAGTGGTAACCTGAAAGCTCTCCACCAGCCAGTCATTTTACAAAAAAGACATCCCACGCAGGGGACGCTGAGGCTGTACTCTTTAATTTATCGAACCCCCGTTTACAAAAACAAAATAGAATACAAACATCATTATAAATTATCAATAAAATGCCTACATTGCTAAATAATAACATCATAGGAAGCTTTATGACCACCTGGCAGAAAGCATCCAATATTCCCAAGCTGATCCAACAGACCTCATACACAAATAAGGAGTCTTGTCCCGGAAGAGTTTTCAAGAAAAAAGGTAGATGACTGGTCTAGCGAAGAAGAAGATAGTATAGCAGATTGATAGAACAGAGCAGGACTGAAAAAGAGCAAATGAGAAAGACAGCGACAGTGGGAATTTAAAGCACTAAATTTCCAGAAAGTGGGGATACTATTTATACTGAAACCCCCGGCACCCCAACGGGGGTATCATCATCATCAACAACAGCATCATCATCATCGTCACTGTATGCCGCCGCCGTTGTCGTCATCATCATCATCACCACTACCCAAAACGCATGCTATCATCTTCATCACAATCATCATCATCATCATTAGTAGTAGTAGTAGTAATAGTAGTAGTAGTAGTAATTAGTAGTAGTGGTAGTAGTAGTAGTAATTAGTAGTAGTAGTAGTAGTAGTAGTAGTAGTAGTAGTAGTAGTAGTAGTAGTAGTAGTAGTAGTAGTAGTAGCAGCAGCAGCAGTAGTAGTAGTACTAGTAGTAGTAGTAGTAGTAGCAATGGTTACATTACATGATTATTGCTTTAGGTCCAGCGGACTCTTCCGAGCCAAAGAGTTTTCAAGAAAAAAGGTAGGTGATTGGTCTAGCGAAGAAGAAGATATTAAGTAGATTGATAGAAAAGAGTAGGAATGAGAAAGAACAAAGGAGAATGACAGCGACAGTGGGAATTTAAAGCACTAAATTTCCAGAAAGTGGGGATACTATTTTTACAGGGAAAGTAGCAGTAAGCCTACATTACATTACATGGTTATTGCTTTAAGTCCAGCGGACTCTTCCGAGCCAAATCAGGACCAGAGAGGCGTTATCTTAAAATATTATAAAATGATTCAAATCTTTAAAAAAAACAAGCCTGTTGCTCTAAAGTAGCAGTGGTAGTAGTAGTAGTAGTAGTAGTAGTAGTAGTAGTAGTAGTAGTAGTAGTAGTAGTAGTAGTAGTTATAGTAGCAGCATCATCCTCATCATCTTCCTCCTCCTCCTCATCACAATCATCATCATCATCATCATCATCATCACCGGAACCACCACCACCACCATCCTCCTCCTTCTCATCGTCATCATCGTCGTCGTTGAATTACTGTAATGGTGAAAATGGTTTCCTGCTTTTTGTTTCAGTTAAACCCGTTCCCTTGGCATTACCAGGAAGAACAGCAGAATACATTTCTGTGTCTTGGATAGCCGCTGACCCTGGGGGGAATACAGCTATAATGTCCAAGATGTGGCGGTCAGCTTGATGAACGAAGTGTTGCTGGGTGCCTGGAACCTAAAACTGACGTCATTCCTATCAGCCACTTTTGTACTAGGGGATAATCCCGGTTTGCAGCCAGTCATTGTGAGGACGAACTACAGCTAACTGCTCCTACGATCGACTCTACCTGTGTTGAGACCAGTAAGGCTTATGTCTTAGGTTAAGGTTCATATATATCCTTGCAAGGATTACGTCTTAAAATGAAGACAACATCCTAGAGGATTATTATTATTATTATTATTATTATTATTATTATTATTATTATTATTATTATTATTATTATGATGATGATGATGATGATGATGATGATGATGATGATGATGATGATGATGATGATGATGTTGTTGGTGCATCAAGTTTTATAAATAATAATAATAATAAATAAATAATTACTGTATTTATAATGCGCTTATCTTATAATAATTATAACTCTAAGCGCGCACTCACAACTCACGCACGCATGTGCACGCTTTAGACATTGACACATGTAACAATTACGCAAAAAATACATTCACTCAAATATACTCATACCACAAACAGACCAGACACTATATGCAAGAGACAGCTGGCGATGGGGTGCGTAGTGAGGTCATAGTGTTAGAACTGCTTGAAAAGGTAAGTTTTGAGGGCAGACTGGAAGGAGGTGGGAGAGGGTGATGTTATTATTTTAGCAATGTATTTTTATATGTATGTTGTTGTTTTATATATTATTTAATGTTTTGTTTTTATTTTTTTTTTTTGTAAACGGATTCGATAAGTTGTTGGGTGAGCCCTCAGCCGTCCCCTGCGTGGGATCTTTATAAGTGGGGTGAAGTTTCTGGCTGGTGGAGACTTTTTTACCACTGGGTTGTTTTCAATGTTTTCATCGGGTTGTGCTCCTCCTTTGGCTAAAGAGTCCGCTGGACCTAAAGCAATAATAATGTAATGAAATGTAATGATGATGATGATGATGATGATGATGATGATGATGATGATGATGATGATGATGATGATGATGATGTTTTGTTCTGCTGCAGAGGTCATCTTTCCTAAGGCCAAAGTACTAAAGACTACTCATGTGTGCGGGGCAAAACAAAAACAACTTTTGGCAAATATCCAGCAGTGTGGTGTATATACAGGAATATCGACGACCTCAGGACAATTGTGACGTCAACAGGTCATTGTCCATGGTGACGACGACATCTGGACATTCCTGACAATGACGACCTCAAGCCTACTGGCTACCGTCATACTTGGATTGGAAAAATATGTGAATCTCAGTTTCAAATCGTATGCTTCGTGTTCACTGTTAATGTGATGTTGGTTGTTTTTATGATTCCGCCTTTCCACTGTGTGATCTGCTTACTTAAAAACATCAATAGCGTTCTATTGAAAATAGTCTGCTCTCCAGCCTTCAAGCAAAGTGGTTGCAGCAGCAGTGAAGAATCAAAATCACGATTTTGAAAATATACGGGTTCCATGATCCCATCGTGCGACCGTGTAGTTGTGTGTATTTGGGCCTACGTGTGGGGTTAGGTAGGGAAAGCTTGAAGTGCAGGCGATAAAATGCAATGCAACGTTTTTGTAGGTTACAACGAAACTGTGCCTAAAATGTTAATAAGGCCCGGCAGATTGTTAATTTAGTCAATAAATCATCAGTTATCTACAATTTAAGTCTTGAGGTAAACGCCGTGAAAATTGAGTTCTTCGAATTTTTAGTGCTTTACATTATTTTGATGACTTAATGATGTGGAAATGTGTTGGGTGAATGAAGATGATCACTGGAAAAGGGGGATATCCCATAGCTGAATCACTGCGAAAACGTCGTCCCATGTTTCTACCAGAAGAGTAGACAGGGTAATAAGTAGCGGAGGACGATGTCAACGCAAAGACCGACGCGGTCCTCCATCACAGGAGATGGTCCCAAAGTCAGCGGCCTGGCGCGACGTTTGCGCTTGTGTTGCTGCCCTCGGCGCCTTTCTTCGCGTTTTTCAGACCTTCGCGCTTCCGAGTCAGGGGAGCTCACCCAGGCACTCGTGGGTGACAAGCAGACGACAGCTACTGCTACCCCTCCGGTGAACTCTGCGCAC
This sequence comes from Oncomelania hupensis, assembly GCA_036898135.1. Lineage (NCBI taxonomy): Eukaryota > Metazoa > Mollusca > Gastropoda > Littorinimorpha > Pomatiopsidae > Oncomelania > Oncomelania hupensis. The sequence goes on along the minus strand of CM072518.1, from coordinate 6,775,473 downwards.
TCGGATGGAAGACACGTGGTTGTTGACGGGGGTGGGAGAGGTGGAGGAAATGTTCACGCTGAAGGAGCTGTTGCTGTTGTTGACGGTGAGAGGAACTGTGACGTCGTCACGTCCACCACGACGACGACGATTGCCCCGGCAGTCACGAGTGGAAGTTTAGCTATGGACTCAGTGGATTCCTCAACGATGACGACAAACAGGGCTTCTTCGCTGCCGCCGCCGCCTCCACTGGAAGTGAGTAATATATTTTAGTGTATGTTTGTGCGTTTGTCAGTCTGCCTTTTGTTTATCAGTCTGCCTAGTGTTTTTAATCAGTGTTTCTGTGGAGTTTTGGAAGTAGATGCGATGCGTGAGTGGGTGTATCAGAGCGATGGAAGGTGGTTCGTGCGATAAGAGATATTTTTACTGTGTTTATTTTATTATTATTTTATTAAATAAGTGCTTGCTCTTACAGTATTTAAAACAAAACTCTATTATTCTAATAAAGTCAAATTACACAGGAAACAGGGTTTGAAAGCATGTTGTGTTGTCTGAACTTAATTAATCGTGCACAAAATGTGCGTATCTTGCGTTTCGTCTGTTGTCACACTTCTATTACCGTAACTTGCTTTTCGTAATTTTCTCGATTTCAGTTTCTTGTTATTGTTTGTATGTTCTGATCAATTACAATCGATTAATTGGTGATATTAGCAGCTTAAAAGCTGTCATTGTTGTGTTGTTTAAGTTATTTCGACTTATTTGGTTAGCGTTGTCACACATGACATGCAGGTTACGTCCGACGTTTGAATTCCGCTAAATATTTTCTAACACGATTATTTGAAACGAGACGCTATTTTTCAAGTACTTTTCCATTAATTTTAATACAATAACCTATGACGTAGAACACAAGATTTTGTCTCTGTAGACCACGTGATAAAGCTTTTTCAATGACGTGTCACGCACAATTTCACCGGAAACGCAAATTTCTCGTTAGTATTATTTTTCGTGCTTGTTCTTATATGCCTTGCTACAGTAACGCAAGTTAAATTATTAACACTACAGATGTTTTTTGCTGAAAACTTTAAATTATTTACACTATTTATTTGCTGAAAACTACTTATAAAACAAAGAAATGGAATAAATTGTCTTTTCTTTACTAATTACCATAAAGAGAGAGGAAGAGAACTTGGTTTGTACGGTAATTAAATCTCGCATTGCAGTGTTGGAATGCACTTGATATACATTTATTCTTATATTCTTATGTATTATCATGCTGACATAAATAAATATCTTAATTTGTATCAGTGTTTTTAAGTTCTTTTTCATTTGACTTTGTGTTTTGTTTTTCCTTGTTAGAATTATCATTTGTGTTCATGTTCTTATAATAAGATATATTCCTTGTCACTGTAACGCAAGTTACTTTAAGATTAATAACACTATTTATTTGCTAAAAATAAATGATAAAGCAAATAATTGAATAAATTGTTGTCTTTTCTTCACTAATTTAGTAATTACCAGATGCCTTATTGTAAACTTATTTATCTCAATTTTAAACTTGAAAAAAATAAAGCTGATGGCGTACCGTAACCTGAGTTACGTTGACACATAATTCAAACTTTTCAAAATCATTATTTTACTTATTCAAGAAAACAAAAACTTATACAAAACATAGTAAGGGATGCCTACTTATAAAAAAAAGTAATTATATAAAAAATTATTATTATAAATTAATACTTTTTTTTAATATAAAATATGTCACGCTGTTAATGCAAGTTACACCTTCACACGTCTGCATTACTTGCTCCTGTATTTTAGAAACCGAAAGCAGTAGTGATTTACTTTTTATATATTTGAAAAATATACACTTTAATGTTAGACTATAAAACAAAGAAACAAAATAATAATATGAATAAGGTTTAAAAATGAAACACAAATAAATAAATCCTGAATGTACATAATAAAGAGCATCGTGTGTCACTTGAATATTATGAATTTTTTTTTTGTTATAATTTGAAAATATATACAAAAATATAGACTATAAAACAACAAAAAATAAATAATAAAAATATAAGGGAAAAAGGAAAACACAATAAAATAAATCCTGAATGTACATAATAAAGAGCATCGTGTGTCACTTGAATATATGAATATTAATAATTATAAATTATAGATATAATATTATTCGTGATGTCATATTTATATTGATCACTCTTCAGGCTGATTTCATCATTCAGGCCTTCATTTTCTTATTGCCTATTTACTTGTGCTTGTCTTTTTATAATATAAACTCTGCGTATGTTAATTGTGTATCTGTGTATGCGTGTGTGAGAGAGAGAAAGAGAGAGAGAAAAAAAAAGAGATAACAAGATTATGATAATTTTAGTGCTATTTTTAGAATCCACCTTGATGCTATTAATAGGCACATAAACACATGAATCAATCGATTTCTATATCAAAACCGTACTTTTGAAAAAGAGTCTGGAGATCTCTTTTTGGCTTTCATTTTTTCCCCAGGTGTGTCTACACTCGTTGTGAATTTGAAATGGACCAGTGACACTCAAATGTGCGAGATTGCGGCCCTTTAAGTATAATTTTTTGCCGTTTTCTGCACAGTAATTTCTGTTCTTTCCCTTCTAGGGATTTATCGTCGAACTGCCATCATCAATAACATTTAGAAGAATTTGTACCAGGTGTAATCACTTCCGTGTGAATGGATGTGTGTGTTCCTCTGTGTGTGTGCGTGCGCGTGTGGGTGTGCGTATGGGTGTGTGTGTGTGTGTGTGAGAGAGAGAGAGAGAGTACAGGGAGAGAGATGCGTGATCTTTATGTAAATTACTGTCTTTTTACCTTCGTTGTTTTTGGCGAAACGTAATTATATAACATTATTATTTAAAGGATACGTGTACATCCTTTCTTCTCAGTCTCTGCTTAAATACGGTTTTGTAATTCACCGGCAATAATTTTATTAGACGTCGTTTTAAAATTGAAATCATTTGTTAGTTGCAGGCGGCAGGGATAGCTCAGTCGTCCTCAGGCGACGTGGGTTCGAATCATCCTGACTTCAGCAAACTATTTTGTGATTGCTGGATAGTAGTGGCCAGCGCTTTGAGAAGCTCTCTAGGCTTGTAAGTGCGCTATATAAGAATAACCTCTTGCTGGGACGTCATGTTGTGCGCCCAAGGCAGGAAGGGGTTATCTCAGGCAGCTTTTAAGTTAAATCCTGTATCGGCCAATGACTTGAGCACCTCTTTAACTGGAAAAGCGCTAATATCATATCATATCATATCATATCATATCATATCATATCATATCATATCATATCATATCCTTGCTATTTCAAGTAATATTACTTCGCACACTGGACGGAGTGAAAATAAATCCATATTCATGTCTGTAGTGTTTGCCTTCGCCTAGCAGTAATAGGTCCTCTTACTGCAGTGAAATGGATTCTGATTATGCTGCCTCGTAAAGGGATTACCACAGAACTCTGAAGAAGAGGCGAGGGTATGTTTGTGCAGGAAGGAGGACCGTCTAGGTTTTCCGTTTTCATCCGTTTTTACCGAAGTATACGTGACATTGAATAACATGTTATTTGATTGAAACTGGTTCATTCTGCAGTAGCGGTAACATTGATTTTATTACCCTCCTCCCTCCTCCCCCCTCCATCCCGTGCGGGCACCGGGTGTTTCTGTATAAATAGTATCCCCTATCCTATCCTATCCTATCCTATCCTATCCTATCCTATCCTATCCTATCCTATCCCGTAACTCAGAGGTCGTTGGGACACCACAGATGATCGTTTAACCAGCATACTCCATCTTTCTCTGTCCTCAGCAACCCTCATGGCATCACTCAGTGTCAAGCCAGTCCATTCTCGAATGTTGTCCTTCCACCTCTTTTTCGGTCTCCTTCTTCTTCTACCTCCTTGCATGTGCCTTGCAGGATGGTCTTTACAAAGCCTGATGATCTGGTGACATGGCCATACCATCGGAGTTTCCGTTTCTTCATTACTGTGAGCAGGTCATCAAGTTGTTTAATGGCTTGTGTGATGGTCTGTCGGACTTCGTCGTTGGTGATGTGCTGGGTATACGAAATGCCCAGAAGTCTTCTGTAGCTCCTCATCTCCATCCTTTGTATTCTTCGTTGTAGATCTGCTGTGAGGGTCCAAGTTCTACAAGCGTATAGGAAGATGGAGATGACAAGGGAGCGCAGCAGTCTTACCTTGGAATGTAGGCTGATGGTCCTGTCTTTCCAAATGGGCTTCAACCTTGCAAGGGCTGCAGTTGTTTGTGCGATCCTGGAGAGGTCTTCCTGTCGGGACCCATTGTCTGATACAATGGCTCCTAAAAATTTGAAGCTATTCACTGTGTTGAGGGATTGGCCTTGGACTTTGATGTCCGTGTTGATGCCATTGGTGTTGTTGTCATCATTTTGGTCTTCTCTGCACTTATTTCCATTCCATAGGCTCTGGAGGTGGTGTCAAGTCTCTGTACAAGTTCTTGTTCCTCTCCAGCCAATCCATCCATGTCATCCGCAAAACGAAGGTTGGAGATTGTTCTACCCCCTATGCTGAATGTACCTTCGTGATCTGCAAGGGTATCTGACATGATGCCTCTAGGAAGATGTTGAAGAGTGTTGGAGAGAGTAGGCATCCTTGACGCTCACCGATTGTTGTTCTGAACCAATTTCTGATGGGCTGTTATGGAGGACTGCACTGGTAGCCTTGTCATACAGGCTTTTGAAAATAGTATCCCCACTTTCAGGAAATTTAGTGCTTTAAATTCCCACTGTCGCTGTCTTTCTCCATTGTTCTTTGTCATTCCTACTCTGTTCTATCAGTCTATTATACTATCTACTTCTTCGCTAGACCAGTCACCTACCTTTTTTCTTGAAAACTCTTCCAAAACTCCTTATTTTTGTGTGAGGTCTGTTGGATCAGCTTGGGAATATTGGAAGCTTTCTGCCAAATAGTCACTGGGGTTTCCTATGATATTACTATTTAGCAATGTAGGCATGTTCTATGTATGTTTTGTTGATATTTTATAATGATGTTTATATTTTATGTTGTTTTTGTAAACTGGGGTTCGATAAATTAGAGTATAGCCTCAGCGTCCCCTGTATAGGATGTCTTTATTGTAAAGTGACCGGCTGGTGGAGTGCCCTCAGTGTTACCACTTGGGTTGTTTCAGCAGATCTTTTATACGGATCAGGGCTGAGTCCTCTTTCAACCAAGTTGTGGTCCTGATTTTGTGGTCCTGATTGGCTCTTTGCAGTCCGCTGGACCCTGTAAGCAATGAATAACTAATTGATTTTATTTGACTTGAATCTGCAAAGTCACTGGTCGATCATAGGATAAAGACGCCAAACTCGCAGTGTTTTAACAATCTAAATGGCCGTGATGTGATATTATATATATGCATCTTTGATATATAAACGATCCCTAACATTCATTTGTAATATATACAATTGTTCATTGAATTGAGTCTATTGATCTCTATCTCGGTCTTTGTCTCACCAAAAAGAGAGAAAAAGACGAACTCTGTTGGTTAAATTCTAAAGATGCTGATTTTCCTAGGGATGACCTAGATCCTGCATTTTCCTGAATGCGACTTTGCCCTGTGACATAAGTAGTACGAAGAAACGGAAAGTCCGATGGTATGGCCACGTCACCAATCATCAGGCCTTGCAAAGACCATCCTGCAAGGCACGGTGCAAGGAGGCAAAAGAAGAGGGAGACAGAAAAAGAGATTGGAGGACAACATTCGAGAATGGACTGGCTTGACACTGAGCGATGCCATGAGGGTTGCTGAGGACAGAGAAAGATGGAGTACGCTGGTTAAACGATCATCTATGGTGCCCTCAACGACTTCCAAGTTACGGGATTGGATAGGATAGGATAAGTAGGCCTACTGCCAATAAGTATTTCTGCTACAGTTATGTTCTAGCATGCTCGGTGCTGTGGATTCTGTCATTGATTTTTCCCAGACAGTAAGTAATGACACGGGTCTTAGACTTAGATCACATAACGCATGCTTATAGGACGGGAAAGACTGGCAGAACAAAGCTTGCTGCTCTAATTATTATGTAGCTGGCCCTTCATTTCACCCCAGAATCTCTATCATACCATTCACCCGCCTCCCACCTCGACTATTCTCCCATTTACTTTCCCCCAGCTTCCCCTCCCCTTTAACCCTTTTACTTCGATTAAACTTCCATGGAGGAAGCTGCGCAAGTCACAGGTTTCCCCAATCCCTTTCACCTACCGCCTCAGCCTATCAGATAAGGGTAGGATGGGGAGATGTAGGAGGACGGTGGTATGACATTTGTCCCAGCAGACCCAAAAAATAGATCGTAAAAACTACTTGTTTTGGGGATCATAACGTGCATTGCTTGCTTAGCAACGAAGCATATTGGTAGTGTTCTATTGTAGCATGTTATATGTCTGGACCCACAAGATACGGATAACTGACTAGTCCTGCATTCTTCTGTCTTTATGTATCTGCTTGTTTTCATCTGTGTCTCTCTCTTTCTGTCTCTGTCTGTCTGTCTGTCTGTCTGTCTGTCTGTCTGTCGGTCTGTCTGTCTGTCGGTCTCTCTCTCTCTCTCTCTCTCTCTCTCTCTCTCTCTCTCTCTCTCTCTCTCTCTCTCTCTCTCTCTCTCTCATTTACTAATGGACGAAACGCATTAGTTATAAAACTGACTGACATGTAAGCTAAGTTAACAAAATGAGTAAGACTGTGGTTTGACGTGGTTGTGTTAATGTAATAGTTTTGCATGGAAGTCAGTTGTTCCATGTATTTAATTCAATAAAGAATGATTTGCCTTTGCTCATCCACGGGTAACAATATAGCGTGGGTAACTAATGTAATCAATGCGCCAGTTATTAGTAGTGCAGCGTAATAGCGTCAAATTAATTGTTATTCTTAACATAAAGATGTATGCCTAACTGCAATGACACTTATCAGAAATTATCTGAACTAACAATGTTGTAACTGCATAATCCTCTGAACCACGATATCATGCATTTGAAGAATACATGTAGTGATGTACACAGCATAAATCTTACTATTTTATCCACTCGCCGAAGAAAATAAAAAGTTCAGCGTTTAGCATACGGTTGTGTAATATTTTTGAGTGCGCTGAACAGCAATGTATAGTTCTACAATTTCACTGTTTGAAATCCCGATTTGCAAATTCTCGATATAAAATTATGTTGTGATTGCGTTATGATTGTTAACTGTTTGCATTGGAATGATGTCTTTTCGTGACGATTTCGCCAAAAGGCTCTGAATCACTTGGAGCACACGGCGCAAGTGGCAGCTTTACCGTTGGTGTAAGGAGGGCAAGGGATCGAACCGCAAACAATTTCCGTAAGGTCGAACCAGGCGCAGTCCTGGTTGCCAGTCGAACCCGGTCTGTCTTCGGGGTTCGAATCCAGACACACGTACTCCGAGGCAGATTCCGAACCATGGTTTCCAACGGACAGGTAGCCGTGGTACTGCTCCGTAGTTCCAGCCGGGCATCTGCACAAAGCAGTGTTGGTAAGTTTTATTTGGAGTGAGCGTTTGGCACGCCTGAACGTACACTGAGGCAGTAGGTCTACACTGCAGTGAGTGTACTGTACACTTATGCGTCTGTAACTAGTTTTCACTTTTATTGATTTAGTTTAACCGAGTATACGAGACTTACTACATTTCAAGATCACATCAGCGCTAACCGACCAACCAACCAACCAGCGAACTAACCAAAGAAACGATACAAGAAATATTGTTCACCTATACGTTCGCGTCTTAAGCAGGTCGTCTTTGAACTGATGAGTGCGCTAGTCGCTTTGACTGTTTATTTATTATTGCCAGGTTCTGTAAAGGTAAGTAACAAACATGCAGAATCAATCCACAAGTGCCCGTTTCTAGGTACGAGAGCGTATCTCTATGGAGCTCGTCTCGTTCTCAGTACTATTATTCTAGTATAGTAGTATATAGAGAGCGAGGCCATAGGTTTCGGCATCTCTCACCTTCAGATACTCGTGCCAGTCGGTCAGTCAACCAAACAAGCAACCAAACAACCAATGAGCCAACGAAATAATGAAAATGATGTTTACCTACCTGTTCGTGCCAGGTACCATGAAGGTCGCTGAAGAAGTGACGTAACACAAAGCACAGACGACGTCAGTGAATGACGTATGCCCGTTGACGTAGTACTGCGCGCCGTAAATGGAGCCGTGGCCGTTGGTATAGAGGGGTGTATCGTCGACAACTGGGTTCGATACTAGGCACAGTCGGTTAGCGCCCGTACCCGTGTGAGACGCGAAACCCCCTGCGCCGTACCCTTGCACCAGTACAGAAGATAGAGGATTATAACTTTTGTACCGTTCTGCAGTGGTCCTATTATCGAACTTTGAAGAAAGACATGCATTGACGGTAACGTTTCGCACTGTAAATTGTTTGGAATAAATTGAAGTAGGCTTAGTGGGTTTTATACATAATTATTGGGTGTACGGATAGTTCTAGTACAGCGTGCTCACAAACTCAAAGGACTTCTGAAGGTATGGTATATTCTCTGTATAGCGCATGAAATTTCTTTGTTGATATAATAATATGCACGTATTTCTATTAGGTTAGTATTTTTATTCACTTTTTGCACTATCGAGCATTATGGTGTTGAATGTAATGTTGACAAATGATGTATTATAGCCATAATGTACGCGGGATTGTCTGCAGTTTTGTCACTTCGTAGCCATTTGTTATCATAGCTTTGTTTAGAGATACTAACAGTGTCATTTATCATATTATTACTTTGGCGTAAGTATGAAGATAGCATAGTCTAATACTAATGTGGTAGCGAGTTGTTCTGGCAGTGCAGATTCCAAATATAATGCAATATAATGATTAAATAAAATATAATGTAATAAAATAAATAAAATGAAATATAAATCAATAAAAAATAAATTAAATAACATAACAGAACAGTAATAAAATATAATATAATACAAATTAAAATTAAATTAAAATAAATAAATTAAATTAAATGAGAATATTACCAGAGTAGATGGTTGTAGCTCCATTAGGACACTGACTCCTTCCCCATCTCACATACGTTGACCCTGAAAATAGGGAAACAAATTGAGAAGTTAATATTTTACAAATATATATATATTGATGAAGTAGTTTATTTGGAGAGGATTGTAATTGTTGACAAAGTATATGTTGTTGATGACGATGATGATGAGGAGGAGTAGTAGTAGGAGGCAGAGGAGGAGAAGGGAGAAGATGAAGAAGAGGAGAGGATGATGATGATGATGATGATTGATAATGATTGATGATGATTGGCGATGAATGATGATTGGTGTTGATAACTGGTGATGATCTTATGACTGGTGATGATTTTTGATGATGATGATGATGATGATTGATAATGATTGATGTTGATTGGCGATGAATGATGATTGATGTTAATAATTGGTGATGATCTTATGATTGGTGTTGATAATTGGTGATGATCTTAGGATTGGTGATGATTTTTGATGATGATTATGATGATGATGATGATGAGTCCGCTGGACCTAAAGCAATAACCATGTAATGTAATGTAATGATGATGAGGATGATGTTGATGATGATGATATTGATGAAGGAAAGACGTGATAAAAGGTATACCTGCAATCTGTAGGGCTTGAATTGTGGCTTCCAGTGCTGCGATTTTCTGGGACTGTTGCATAACCACAACCTCTATACTCCCAAAGTCATCCGATCTGGAACAATGGAAACGTCATTACAAAACAATACAAGATATCTGCTTTTAAAAAAAAGTGTTGGGTTTAAACGTTTAAGATTCAAACTTCATGTCTTGTCCCCATAAACTACTAGGACATTTTAGCGTGTTTGGTATAATATTATGCGCTTGCTGAAGCTCTTCTTTTACCCGACTTTCCAACTATGAATCCTATAATTATGTAATTGTTATTGCTTCGTCAGGAGTTTAAAGACGCCGCAATGAAAACAGTGTAACGCTGCAAGGTGAAATACCTCTCATTTAAATTAATCAGAAAAAGTAAGGTTATGGAAACCTGTACTTAGTACTTACCTCTTTTTCCGTAGTTCTTCAGCAGGCTGTACAGGTTTCGAGGGTGTCGCATAGACAGAAACGAAGAAAACACAAGTTGTTTGGACAACCAGAAGGGTTCTTGCGGTGGCCATGTCTTATTTATTTGACAATGTGACTATCGAAGTTTACGAAGACCTATAATCTAAATCAGAAGTCGATAGAAACAGACAATAGAAACGCAGTTGGATTATTTGTTGTTAGTTACATATAATAATGTCCAACAAAATGGTGTTATGTAAGTTTACGTCACTTGTAATTAGTGCAAGGATCAGATTTTATTTGTACACTTTTGCTTTTGGGGGAAAAAAAAAAGTTGTGTTGACCTTTCAGCGCAATGATAATCTTTGACACTGGTGTTGATTTAAGACTTCGTAAAGACTAATTCACACGAATCAAAAATTGGCAGCCATTCACTGATTCAGTGGGTTTATAAATTGAAATGATCAACCTTTAACAATTCTGTAGAAATGTGTTGAAGGCAAATAGAAGGCTGATCTGATTTGCAGGCAGTTTTGCTCGCGTACAAAACTAAATTGACCGTTTAACTTTGATGCTGCTAAAAGCGACGATACGTATAGTTGAGGCATTAGTCCAGTGTTAAACGCCAACGAACGAACGTTATCTACAACAGTCTTGTTTCCAGGTAGCCATGGATTGTGTAGGTCACTATGTGCAGCAAGCATTACTTTTAAACACACATATTATAATTTAGAGTAACCAGGAATTTTATAGAATCTAGAGCAGCGAATTCACCAGCAAATATCGCTCGCCAAACAGAGGTAGAAATGTATAGAAAATGAACTAATAACTCTATCCGATCCTATTCCGTAACTCGACAGTCATTGGGGCATTACAGATGATCGTTTAAACAGCATACTCCACCTTTCTCTGCCCTCAGCAGCCCTGATGGCTTCGCTCAGTATCAGGCCAGTCCATTCTCGAATGTTGTCCTCCCACCTCTTTTTCTGTCTCCCTCTCCTTCTGCCTCCTTGCACCGTGCTTTGCAGAATGGTCTGTGCATGGCTTGATGCTCTGGTGACGTAGTCAGGAGCTTCCGTTTCTAATAACTGTAGTGTTGCCAGTGAAGATTTCCGTTCAAAGTTGACAGCATATCTCCACACACACTGCTTTAAACTTCCATGGTAAGGTGAACGTCTTTGTTGAAATAGTTTACTGTATTTAGGAGGACCACTGTTTGTTGACAGCAAAGTGTGTGACAGCTGTTTCCAACTTTTAAGATCGTCTTCAGTCACACGCTGGGTCACTCTACTGAAGTGGTGTACTGTATTAGTTGTTGAGTAGGCTCCTGTCCCCGGACATCTAAGCGTACAGGGGACGTGAATAAGAAGTCATTTTGCGAAGGGACATCATGTTGAAAATATCGTTTAGAAGCTGGACGCTCGAGGCGGTAAACAAAGTTGTTGTAGCAGTCGCGAAAACAGGAGGAAGGTGGGTCGTGATGTTTGTGGAGCACTCCAGTAGGTGTGGCAGTGGAGCCTTGGGACCTTGAGAGCGTGTATACGGCATGTATAAGGAGATTTAGACAAACGCGGGAAAACGCTAGCGGTGCAGAGCGCCTGTAGTCCGGAGATCGCCACTCTCCACAACCATTTCCGTGTTGTCCAGTCGTAGTGAAAGAGGTGAGCTACCAGGGGGTAGAGAAGCCGACAGCAGGGCGGCACGGCGCGGGATCATTCGACTAACCGCCGGTCGTCACTCAATTCCATGAAGAAAATGACGTTTGAAGGTTGAGGTAGAGTGTCGTTTCGGCATCTATCCAGTCTGCCGGGCAAAGCTACCAACAAGGCTGAAGGGACCGCCTTGAAAGTCCGTTAAGTTGAGGGACATCGGCGGCCGGAATCTGAACGCCTTCATTGGAATAGGCGCGAGCTGTGCCAGATTTGACCGCCTCTGTGAGCTTGCTGGTTGGCTGACCGCCGCAGTGTTAAATGCAGGTCGGCATGGAACGACCGCCGCAGTGGAAAATCCGGATCGACAAAAGAAGATGTACTCAATGCTCTGCGAATGGTCAGTGCACAGTCAAGTACTGCTGGAGCCATCAGCCGCCTGGCAGCGAATGACTGCAGAGTTCCAGTCCACCAATAAATAATTCCTGTGCAGAAGTGTAGTTGTAGAAAATCTGCATACAGAGAAATAGCGCTAAATCTTCGTTCTTCGTTCTTTGTATAAAGGAAAGAAGGCGTTTCCTCATAAAGTGAGACAAGATGAGTTGCTACAAATTGTTGCGTAGCTTGCATATCTGTAGGTTAGATGGTGTTGAATGGACTCGGATCCTCTCCCATTAGACTGCAGTCAGCGTTATTTTTAATTGCTTAAAGTTCATAGTTGAACTTCGCAGCTATTTTTTTCTTTCTTCAGATAACGATTTTTATTTCGCCGAAAGAATTCGCGAACAACGACTTTTGATATGCAGGCCATTTAAACCTGCAGTGAAATATGTATACGGGAGGCACGGTGGCCTTATGGTAGAGCTTTGGCTTGCGGATCTGAAGGTCCCGGGTTCGAGCCCAGGACGGGGCATTGTGTTGTGTCCTTGGGAAAGACTCTTTACTCCCGTTTCCTACTCCTTCGGATGAGAGTACAAACCGAGGTCTAGTCTCTGTCGCATACATTCCATCATAACGGACTTTAAAGATCCTGTCGCTCATGTCCTAGATGGGTGAGTGCCGGTGACAAAAACACACCCAGCATGCACCTAGGTCCTTTTCCCCCATCCCTGGCTGCCCAGGATTGCGCTCAGTTGTCTGGAGCGTTATTACGATGCGCCCAAAGGCTGCAAGTTGGCGCCTCGGGCGGCTTGAGTTAGATTCTGTATCGGCCAGCGCCTTGAGCAGCTCTTGAGCTGGAAAAGCGCTATATAAGAACGATTAAATAAATATGTGCGCTCTATATAAATCATTGTGTTATGATGATGATAATGATGAAGACGATCTAATTCATAAACTCCTTGAATTTGTTTGTGAAAGGTTTCTTAAAATTTATAAACAAATTCATTTGACAAAAAAAAAGAATATAGATTTTGTTTTTAATGGTTTTGGACTGACCAAATTCTGTTAATTTTTATTTTCTTTTGATTTATGAAAAGTTATAATTCTATCAGACGTTTTGACAAAATGTAAATTTAGTGTATCAGGGGACATATTTTTAATTACTGTAGATGAAGGTGATTTGTTTGTTAAATGATTAATTGCTTTCCAAATAATTTTAGAACTGTGTTTGGATGATACTAAATTTTTAATATATGTTTTCATTTTGTTTCTTTTTATTGAAGTTACTGCATTTTTCTGGTTTTTATATTCACTTTCATTACCATGTTTCTTTAAATAGTTCTACGATTAAATTAATTAATAGCTTGTGGTTGTTCACTGTCAAGCCAGTTGGGTTTAGAATAATATTGAACTCGTTTTGTAAAAATATGAGCATGTTTGTTATATATATTTATAAATGTGTTAGACCAGTATGTTGAAGCATCATCTGGCTTAGTAAAATTATATACATTTGAGAGATTTCAAAGGTCGAATAGAAAATCACCTTATTTAAATTTAGAAAATGATCTACATGTTATTATTTTATGACGTTGTTTGGGAATTTTAGCTCCTTTTTTTCCCTGTGAAACATACTGGGTAATGGTCACTGCAACCATAATTATACTAGTACACACATTTCTGTTACATGAGCTTTGTTACTTGCGTAAATATGATCTATGAGTGTACTAGTATCAGCAGTTACTCTTGTTGGCGTTGTTACTAATTGTTCAATATTACAAAGCTGAATAAGATTTGACCAGTGTTTGTTTGATTTATTCAGATCAATATTAAAATCACCCAATATTTAAAAAAAATCTTTGGATTCTAATAACACGGCATCAACCATAGAATTGAAGTGATTAAACCAGTCTACATGTTCAGTTGGATGTCTGGAGCTGCATGTTTTATGTCAATTTGAATCCAAATAGATTCTACATGATGCTGTTCAAAAAGATACAGACGCTCGTATTTTATTGTTTCGCTTATATAAATTAATAACCCGGTTTCGTTAACCTTTTCTCTGTGATGTTGTAATAAAGAATAACCATGCACTGCTATTTCTTGTCATATGACTTGTCATATAATCATGGTTCAGAGATACCAAAAACATGAAATGATGTGTAGTGATTATTAAGAATGGATGACCGTGTGTTTTGTTGATAGCATGACAGATATTCAGATGACCAACGCAGAGTCTATCTTTAGGTGGCCAGGTGGTACAAGACATTGTATACTCGTATACAACAATACAAATAATATTTTACGGAAATAAAAAGAGGTGGTGCTTTGAATTAAATGTTTACATGGATAAAAAGCGCTTTGAGCTCGCTGTGGAGAATCGCGCTATTCACAAAATTATTATTATTATTATTATTATTATTATTATTATTATTATTATTATTATTATTATTATTATTATTATTATTTAGTACAAACTATAATTATTCCACAAAAATTTTGAAAGAGCGTACGTGTAATAATATTTTTTTAATATTCTTGTTTTATTACATAGATCACAGTACAATACCAAAACAGGACAATATGTTACAATAATTAAAAATGTAAAAAATGAAATAACATATAAACTATGCGAGCTATCTAGATTTATTATTGCCGAACTTTGCGATAAAATGCCAGTATATATCCTTTCCTGGAAATAGTGGAGTCAAGATATAATACATACGTCGATTATATGCAATAGATATCGACTGTAAGTAAACGCGTATTTTGAAACCTTGGTACTCCGTGCATTTACTCTTAGTGTATATGTAGTTTAGAAAATTGGAGAAGATTTTTATTTTTATTTATAAGACATAAGACATTTTATTCGTCCAAAATATTACATTAGAAAAGCTACTTTCAGGACCTAGAACAAAAAGCGCAAAGTTTATTATTAACCTACATGAATGTAAACCTTGGACAAGCAAATGTTTCATTTAGAACAAACAGCGCAAGTGGCTGCCTTGCTGGCCACATATGGAGGACACGGAAGAGAGCCGCAGACGATGGCAGTGTGTTCAAACCAGGCGCAATCCTCATTGGCAGTAGAACCTGGCCGCTCTTCAGGGTTGGCATCCAGGCACAGATATTCCGACTGGGCAGTCACAGCATAGTTTCCGCTCGAGAGATAACCGTGGTACTGCTCCGTGGTTCCGTCTGGGCATCTGCGGTTGAAATGTAAAGGTTGAACCGTTTGAAGACGGCCAATGCGGTAGTTTCGTTAAATGCACAGACTAGACCTCGGTTTTTGCTCTCATTGGAATGAGTAGAGGTGCTGAACTACCTGAGCATCGGTATCAAGTTGTCGGTGGACTAGCGGGCGCCCCTTAAAGTGCTAACTGATGTATGGCTGTCTCCATTTTGATGTGACATCTTAACGACCTTACCTGTTGGTACCAGGGACCATGAAGGTGGTGGAGTACGGTGTGTGGCAGAGAGAGCACAGGACATCCGTGCTCGTGTATCCGGTGAAGTAGTATTGTCCGCCCGTGATGGTGCCGTGTCCCTCACTCCGAATGGGGGTAGTGTCCATAACTGGGTTTTTCACCATGCAAAGTCGGTTCGCTCCCGTACCAGAGGCCCCAGAACTTCCACCTGCTGCGAAACCTGGAATTATTATGAATAAATTATTATATGATCCTATAAGATTTTTATTAATTCACACTGTTGGGGTGAATGCTTTCAGACGGACGTGTGAGAAGCTTAAAATACATATGGCTCCTCGATAACGTCACGTCGCCATGCTAGCCTAGCGGCCCACGACAGTCTTTACGCGTCGGTTAGACTACAGGCGACAGCACTCTTTCGTTTTTTGGGATCTGGTGGTCACGCATCTATGCTTTTGTTTGTGTTTTGCGAGTGCCTGTATTCTGAAGGAGGCAAGCCATTTACAGCTATTGCAGGTGACTTTTGAACGCTCGGAAAGGCGTTTACATTCCTATCCTATCCTATCCCGTAACTCGAAGGTCGTTGGGACACCACAGAGGATCGTTTAACCAGCGTATTCCATCTTTCTCTGTCCTCAGCAACCCTCATGGCTGTCACGTGGGGTTTATGGGCTCTGCACAATGGACTTATGGAACCTCACGTTTATTCGGTGGGAACTGCTAGTTAGTCACCCTATGAATTACTTTAATAAATTTATTTGTTTAGCTCGTTCTGTGTTAAGGTTGGGGTACATAGATAGATAGAAAAATGGTAAAAGATTACTGTCACACTAGCTTTCACACGGCTATGAATCATATGTAGTCCAGCCACTTGATAACAGTTAAAATCACACATTTATTTCTTCTACTCTATACAAGGTTCTCTAGGTACTAATCTCACTTAAAAAGTTTCAGTCAATGCAAATAGTTCGATCGCTGATAGTCTATGCAGCTGTTATTTCTTCATCGGGCACTTGCTATTAGCTTTCATGTAGATTGGACTACTGTGGTCCGTTTTACTACAGTTCTGAAGAGTGGACTACTGTGGTCCTTTTTCTATCAGTTTAAGTGCACTGATTCCTGGGCACTTAACTTGTGGTTTGAAGCCCTTTGATGAGGTAGCTTCTGGTACACGATGTGTCGTCGTGTAGTTGGGTCCCTTGCCACGCTGTGGGGTCTTGCAGGGTGTTGTCCAGGGTTGCTCTCTCAGACTTGTGCTGTAGAGGCTAAACAGCCAACTCGTCATTTCTTTGGAGTTGGGCGCACGGGATAGCTCGCCTGCTCGTCTGTAATATAAGAGACGAAATTCTGCACAACCCTGAATAATCGGTTTGTGCAGAGCGTCTCACTGAAAGCCAAAGTAGCCCTCAGTGATAGCTCCACATCTCTATACATAAGCGACGAACATTCTGCTACGTCCGGGGTCCACTGGAATCTCACTCTAAATTCCTATACATACATAAATATCAATCGTGGCTAACTATACACATACAGAATTAATAATATTATAAACATTCAGTGGTACAGCCACTGGTCTGCAAACATACACATAAGTTAAACAACAGTGGTTCCGTACGGTATACAACATGGAGGCGCAACCGGTCGTGATTCGCCTCGTGGTCGGCTCTTCCACGTGGTACGGCAAATTCGGATTAACAATTCACATTTATGCATAGCAAATTCTACAAACATAATTTCAACAATAATATAAATATATCACGATGAAACAGAAGTATGTTCATTTACCTGTTGACAAAGTCAGGCCTCGTGGCGACTTAATAGAATTCTAAGATTCTTAAGTCCTGCTTCCTGGTCTATGAGTGAAGATATTTCTCTGCCAGCTATGAAGCTGTTAACTCTTCCTCGTCTCACACACAACTGACTCAAGCTATGTTAGGGTTTGACCCATTCAGAACCGGCTCTAACCACTCTGCCCGAGCTCTGATTGGTTAACATATTCAGATTCAAGGCCCACAGTGCTGACGTCACTAACTGCCGGCGTCAAGCACGCAGTGTGTATACCTCCTCTACTGTAATCAGCTGCTGTGTAATACTCTAACTTCTAAAGTTACAATGACTAAACAAGGCTAAATAGTAAATAGGCAGAGTAAAACTAGTCATCTCGTCACAGGCTCCCTCAACTGAAAAAAGGCGATGACTACTGGATTCGACCTTTTTCTACTACAGAGCCTAGTTTAACGCTGCACTATCCTAGGGTCCTATTTACAAACTAAGTAAGTTGCTCTACCTGAGCTGCAATGCTGTGCCAGGTGGCTATGGACACTAGTGACAGGGTTTTACTGGACGGGGACGAATTCTGGTGCTGTGGCCCTTAGTTGTGTTGGGTGGGCGACAGCTGCTGTGTCCTCCACGAGATGGCGACTGAGGTAGTCGGCTCCGTGGTTCTCTTTGCCGGGGATGTACTCGATTTGGAATGAGTATGTCTGAAGGGTGAGTGCCCATCTCATCAGGTGAGAGTTCAAGGATTTGGAGGCTGCCAGGAACGATAGTGGTTGGTGGTCCACCTGAACTGTGAAGTGTGTCCCATACAGGTAGAGTTGAAACTTCTGTATGGCCCAGACTAGTCCAAGGCATTCTTTCTCCGACGTGGCGTAGTGGGTCTCGGCGGGTCTCAATTTTCTGCTGGCGTAGGCGACAGGGAATAGCGTCTCTGCATTCTTGAGGTCGCGCTGTAGCAGTACTGCTCCGAGGCCTAAGTCACTGGCGTCGGTGCGTAGAACGAATGGCTGTGTCAAATCTGGTAGGTGGAGTACTGGCGCCGATGTCATTCTGTCCTTGAGTGTTTGGAATGCTGTCTCGCATTCGGCTGTCCATACGACTTTGTCCGGGGCGATTTTCCGGGTTCCATTTGTCAGTGGCACGGCGATGCTGTTGTAGTTGGGGATGAACTTCTGGTAGAAGCCGCAGAGTCCTAGAAACGACTGCACTTCCTTCTTGGTCTTGGGCCTAGGAGCGTCGAGTAGGCGTTTCACGGTCTTTTCTACCGGTCGCAGGCTTCCTTGACTTATGGTGTGTCCCAGAAATTCTAGCTCGGTGAATCCAATCTGACATTTGGTGGGTCTTGCCGTCAATCCAGTGTCTCTGAGGCGGGCGAGTATTTGTTGTAGGAGCGTGACATGTTCCTCCCACGTAGGTGTAGCGATGAGGATGTCGTCCATAAACGAGGGTAGGTGCTCGCTGCTCAGGGGTGCCAGGAGTTTCCGCATCATGGCGCTGAAGATGCTGGGTGCGTTGTGGAGTCCGAATGGAAGCACGTTGAATTCGAAGTGTCCTTCCATAGTGCTGAAAGCTAGGTACTTTCGGACTTGTGGTTGTACTGGTATCTGGTAGTATCCTTTGCTGAGGTCGATGCGTGAGAAGTACTTCGCTCGCTGTAGCTTGGCAAATAGGTCTGTCTGGTCCGGGAGTGGCTCGGGCTGGAACTGCGTTACGGCATTCAACAGTCTGAAGTCGATGCACAGTCGATGCTCTCCGTTGGGTTTTCGCAACAATACCGTGCCTGCGCTGTAGGGTGAAGTAGACTCTGAGATTATTCCGGCTGCCAGTAAGGTGTCTATCTCTTCCTTGATGGCTCGCTGCTGAGACAGTGGCATCGGGTAGAGCTTCTGGCGGACAGGTGTTGGGTCGGTCACCGTTAGGGTTACTTCGACGAGGTCTGTCCTCCCTGGTCAGTCTGTTAGCACAGTCTGATGTTGTCGAATGACCTGTCGTACTTGCTGTTGCTGTTTAGCGGCTAGGTCTCCGTTGAGTATCACGTCTTTGTAGGTTTCTTTGGAGTGCAGGGGATACTCTACTGCATTGGTCTCCATGCTTTCTCCTTCTTCCGCGATGGCGATGGCTAGCAAGTTGTGAGTGCTGGGGGTCGCTGGTCGGTCCGTATACTTCTTAAGGAGATTGATGTGGTGGTATCGGGCTCTCCCGTTCACCTCTACTTGGTAGACTGTCTTGGATTTCTTGGCAGTCACCCGGTACGGTCCTCTCCAAGCGATGTCCAGCTTGTTGGTTCCACTTGGAAGTAAGAGTAGCACTTGATCGCCGACTTGCAGTTCTCTGTCCTTCGCGTGGCGGTTGTAGTACTTCGCCTGACGGGCTCTTGCCTTCTTCAGTGCTTCACCAGCTTTCTTCCACGTTGCTTTGAGGGTTTCCTGCAGGTCTGCGACGTACTTGGTGGCACCTCTTGGTGTGTCGTCTATCTTGGCTTCCGTCCAACTTCTGCGTAGGGCTTCTAGCGGTCCTGCTAGAGGTCTGCCGAATAGCAATGTTGACGGGGTGTAGCCTGTGGCTGCATGGGGCGTTTCTCTGTATGCGAACAGTGCCGCATTCACGTAGGTGTCCCACGCTTCTGGATTGTCGTCGGCGACTTTCCTGAGGATGGTGAGAAGGGTTCCATTCAGTCTTTCTACTTGTCCGTTGCTGGCTGGGTGGTATGGTGGTGTGCGAATGTAATGGACTTGTATCAACTCGAACACGTCTTGCATCAGGCGGCCGGTGAACTGAGATCCGTTGTCCGTTCTAATGCTGTCCGGGAATCCGACTCTGGTAAAGATGGCAATGAGTGCATCTGCAATCTTCTTGGTGTCGATCGCTGGCAACGGGACTGCTTCGCACCACATCGTACAGGCGTCGACGAGTGTGAGTAGAAATCTGTTCCTCTTCTTGGTCATGGGCAGTGGTCCTACTATGTCTACTGAGACTTGCTGGAATGGCACGCCGACTACTACTGATGGTCCTAAGGTAACTGGTACGGTGTGATGTCGCGGGGAATATCGTTGACATTGGTGGCAAGATTTCACGTAGCGCTTGACATCCTCCGTGATTCTTGGCCAATAGTAGTGTACGCTGATTCTCTGCACTGTGGCTCCAATTCCCATCTGTCCGCTGAGTGGCATGCTGTGGCCTAACTCTAGTACTTGGGCTCGAAGGGTGGCTGGTAGTACTAGTTGGGTGTGATCTCCATCTTCTTGTCGATGTAGAACTCCCTCTTCCATGTAGAAGTCTCCCTTGTGCGGGGGTGTGTGCGCCTTGGGTAGCTTCTGGAAGCACTTCGCTATCGAGGTGTCTTCTTTCTGTGCTGTTTTGATCTCTTCGAGTCCTGGATTCGGAGCGAACTCGGGCTGGGGTGGTTGGGTTTTAGCTTGGGCCCTGGTTTGCACTGCAGCTATCTCTACAGTTTTGGGGGGCGTGCCTAAGAACACATACCTACAACCTAGCACTAGATCATACAGGGGTTTCTGTAAAACAGCTGCTTGGATTCGTCCTGTGACGTACCTACTCTCTACTTCTATCCAAGCTATTGGGCAAGTAGTCGTCGGTTTCGTCAAGTCTGCTCCTTGTAGTTCGACTGTCTTGTCTGTCAAGTCCGCGCGCGATACAAGAGATTCGCTAACTATCGCGTCGTATGATAGACCTGTGTCATACAGACAGTTCGCTTCTTTTCCGTTGACCTTGACCGTGTCTGTCACCGATGGGTGATCTCCGATAGTGTGTGGCTTGTTACCGCTGCTTTGAGTTAGAACTCTGTGCGCTGGCCGGCTTTCGCGCTCTTCCCTACGTTGTGCGGCCAACTTGAAACATTCTGCGGTGGAGTGATTGTTTCTGTTGCAGAACGAACAATACCGTCTCTGTTCTGCAGGACCTCTTTTCCCGAATTCCGTGTTGGGTCCTTTATTCTGCACCGGTCTGGGGTGATTCGGCTTATTCGCGGTGCGCTCTTCCCGGTTAGGGCTTCGTTTCTGTGCCTCTTTCCCGTTAGGCTTTAGGTCTCGCCTGAAGCTCTTGGCTTCTCCGTGGGCGGCCACGTACGTATCTGCGACCTTGACCAGATCTTCCAGTCTTTCCGCGCCCTGCTCTACTGAGAATGTTCTCAGCTCGGGGGTCATGGTTTCCCGTAGCTGTTCCCATACTAACAGTTCTGTCAGTCCATCATACGTCTTAGCCGTGGCTGACTGGCTAATCCACTTATCCAGCATTGTGGACAACCGATCCGCGAACTGCGCATAGCTCTCTCCTTTCACTCTCCGGTTGGTGCGGAATTTTTGCCGGTAGCATTCTCCTGTTAGTTCGAATCCCGTTAGGAGTGCCTCTTTTACTTTGTGATAGTCAGTCACTCTGTCAGTCGGTAGCTTACTGTAGATGTCATAAGCCTTTCCTCTAAGCCCTTGACTAAGCTTAAAAGACCAATGAGTGGGATCTAGCTTATACTCAGTTGCTAGACGCTCAAACCTAGTCAGATAGAGATCTAGACCTTCTTCTCTTTCATTGAATGTTCCCAATGGAAATGACATTCCTTGTACGGGGTTGGGGGCTGCATCTAGCTGATCTGAGTGGGAAGGGGTTGAGGAAGAACTTGAAGCTCCTGATCCCAATCTTCTTAGCTCTAACTCATGCTGTCTTTCTTTTTCCTTTTCTTCCCTCTCTTTTTCTCTTTCTGCCCGCTCATAATCCCATTTCCTAACTTCTGCTTCTCTCTCTGCTGCTAATGCTGCCTTCTTCTGTTCTACTTCTAATTCTAGTTTCTTCTGTTCTCTTGCTGCTTCTAACTCTAGTTTCTTCTGCTCTGCTTCTAATTTCTTCTGCTCTGCTTCTAATGCTAGTTTCTTCTGCTCTGCTTCTAGTTCTAATTTCTTTTGCTCTGCTTCTAACTCGGCTTTTTTCTGTTCTTTCTCTGCGGCTCTCTCTGCCGCTTCGAGTTTCTTCGCCTCTCTCTCTGCTGCTCTCTCTGCCTTAGCCTCCTGTTTCTCTACCTCTGCATTGATATACGCAATGAGGTCTTCCCCTGCTAAGTGTAAAGCTTCTCCTAGTTCCTTGAAATGCAATCTCAAGGCCACTGGGTCCGACATTGTCAAACGTGTCTATGACCAACCTCTGAATCAAGTGGAATACCAAAACGCTAGCAATATTGCAATTCAATAACAACAATGCAAAGACAATCAAATTCGTAATCAATAATAGAATACAACAAGAGTCAAATGGCATACAACAGTTATTTAAGCAAAACCTGCAAAAGAACAATGCAACATACAGGCACAAAAAGAATTGAAGCAAAAAAGTTTTTAAGTAAAGAATAGTGCACCAAAACTGAGTCAAAGTTATACCCTTACAACTATTCTAAGTTATTCTACTACTACTACTGTTATCTAATTTTATTGTACCTAGATCCGGTTATACCCAATTCCTATTATACACAGATCCTGGCTAGGCTCGCCAATTAAAGTGTCACGTGGGGTTTATGGGCTCTGCACAATGGACTTATGGAACCTCACGTTTATTCGGTGGGAACTGCTAGTTAGTCACCCTATGAATTACTTTAATAAATTTATTTGTTTAGCTCGTTCTGTGTTAAGGTTGGGGTACAGAGATAGAAAAATGGTAAAAGATTACTGTCACACTAGCTTTCACACGGCTATGAATCATATGTAGTCCAGCCACTTGATAACAGTTAAAATCACACATTTATTTCTTCTACTCTATACAAGGTTCTCTAGGTACTAATCTCACTTAAAAAGTTTCAGTCAATGCAAATAGTTCGATCGCTGATAGTCTGTGCAGGTGTTATTTCTTCATCGGGCACTTGCTATTAGCTTTCATGTAGATTGGACTAATGTGGTCCGTTTTACTACAGTTCTGAAGAGTGGACTACTGTGGTCCTTTTTCTATCAGTTTAAGTGCACTGATTCCTGGGCACTTAACTTGTGGTTTGAAGCCCTTTGATGAGGTAGCTTCTGGTACACGATGTGTCGTCGTGTAGTTGGGTCCCTTGCCACGCTGTGGGGTCTTGCAGGGTGTTGTCCAGGGTTGCTCTCTCAGACTTGTGCTGTAGAGGCTAAACAGCCAACTCGTCGTTTCTTTGGAGTTGGGCGCACGGGATAGCTCGCCTGCTCGTCTGTAATATAAGAGACGAAATTCTGCACAACCCTGAATAATCGGTTTGTGCAGAGCGTCTCACTGAAAGCCAAAGTAGCCCTCAGTGATAGCTCCACATCTCTATACATAAGCGACGAACATTCTGCTACGTCCGGGGTCCACTGGAATCTCACTCTAAATTCCTATACATACATAAATATCAATCGTGGCTAACTATACACATACAGAATTAATAATATTATAAACATTCAGTGGTACAGCCACTGGTCTGCAAACATACACATAAGTTAAACAACAGTGGTTCCGTACGGTATACAACATGGAGGCGCAACCGGTCGTGATTCGCCTCGTGGTCGGCTCTTCCACGTGGTACGGCAAATTCGGATTAACAATTCACATTTATGCATAGCAAATTCTACAAACATAATTTCAACAATAATATAAATATATCACGATGAAACAGAAGTATGTTCATTTACCTGTTGACAAAGTCAGGCCTCGTGGCGACTTAATAGAATTCTAAGATTCTTAAGTCCTGCTTCCTGGTCTATGAGTGAAGATATTTCTCTGCCAGCTATGAAGCTGTTAACTCTTCCTCGTCTCACACACAACTGACTCAAGCTATGTTAGGGTTTGACCCATTCAGAACCGGCTCTAACCACTCTGCCTGAGCTCTGATTGGTTAACATATTCAGATTCAAGGCCCACAGTGCTGACGTCACTAACTGCCGGCGTCAAGCACGCAGTATGTATACCTCCTCTACTGTAATCAGCTGCTGTGTAATACTCTAACTTCTAAAGTTACAATGACTAAACAAGGCTAAATAGTAAATAGGCAGAGTAAAACTAGTCATCTCGTCACAATGGCTTCGGTCGGTGTCAAGCCAGTGCATTCTCGAATGTTGTCCACCCACCTCTTTTTCTGTCTCTGTCTTCTTCTGCCTCCTTGCACTGTGCCTTGCAGAATGGTCTTTGCAAGGCTTGATGCTCTGGTGATGTGGCCATACCATCAGAGTTTCCCTTTCTTCACTACTGTGAGCATGTCATCGTGTTATCCAATGGCTTGTGTGATGGCCTGTCGGACTTCGTCGTTGGTGATGTGCTGGGTACAGGAAATGCCCAGAAGTCTTTTGTAGCACATCATCTCCATGCTTTGTATTCTTCATTGTAGATCTGCTGTGAGGGTCCATGTTTCGCAAGCGTATAGGAAGATGGAGATGACAAGGGAGCGCAGCAGTCTTACTTTGGAATGTAGACTAATGGTCCTGTCTTTCCAAATGGGCTTCAACCTTGTCAGGGCAGCAGTTGTTTGTGCGATCCTGGAGAGGACTTCCTGTCGGGACCCATTGTCTGATACAATGGCTCCTAAATATGCGAAGCTATGCACTGTGTTGACCTTTGATGTCCGTGTTGATGCCATTAGTGTTGTTGGTCATAATTGTGGTCTTCTCTGCACTTATATTCATTCCATAAGCTCTGGAGGTGGTGTCAAGCCTCTGTACAAGCTGTTTGTTCCTCTCCAGCCAATCCATCAATGTCATCCGCAAATCGGAGGTTGGAGATCGCTCTACCCCCTATGCTGACTGTGCCTTCGTGATCTGCAAGGGCATCTGACCTGATGCGTTCCAGGAAGATATTAAAGAGTGTTGGAGAGAGTAGCCAAGAGGGCCAAGGCGAGCCACACTGTATTCGTGGATTTCGGCTGTGGCCAACAGCCTGGAGAGGATTGGGCCCTGCCAGGTCTTTTTTTTGCCCAAGACACAACACATGATGAGGCTATCCACTAATTCCATGCCGGATCGGTCGTCGCCCGGCTACACAAGGACCGCGCCTTCCGTTGGCCACCAGGACGGAGGTGAAAAGTATGCTACTGATGGACAAATTAGACAAATTAGCAAGATCCGCACGAGAAACAACATCGTCATAGGAACCTGGAATGTCAGGACCCTAACTGCGGAAGGAAAATTAGAAGAACTTGCCCACGAGCTGGACCACTATCGATGGAACGTTCTAGGTATCAGCGAACTGCGCTGGAAAGGCCTAGGTGAAACAACGACTGACAAAGGCCACAAGCTCTATTTCAGCGGTAGAGATGACAGGCACGAACACGGCGTTGGATTCTTGGTCCACAAGAACATTCTAGCCACTGTCATGGGTTGCCGCCCAGTCTCCAGTAGACTCATTACCATCCGTCTGAGAGCAACCCCTTTCAACATTACCATCATCCAGGCCTATGCCCCAACATCAGACTATGAAGACAGCGAAGTGGAGGATTTTTATGAAAATATACAGGCGGTCCTTGACCAAGTGCCGAAGAAGGACATAGTCATAGTGCAAGGCGACTGGAATGCCAAGGTTGGCCAAGATGCGCACCACAACTGGGGAGACACATGTGGACCCCACTGCAACAACGAGACAAATGACAGGGGTCTGAGGCTATTGGAGTTTGCCAGATACAACAATCTGGTACTGGCAAACACGCTTGGTCTCCACAAAAAATCCAGACGATGGACATGGCACAGTCCCGGCGGGGAACATCACAACCAGATCGACTACATCATGGTCAAGAAACGCTTCAGATCAAGCATCAACATTGGCAGGACACGCACTTTTCCAGGAGCAGACATTGGAAGTGACCACGATCTCGTGATGATGTCTTTCCGGCTCCATTTGAAGAGAGTAAATACAGCAAAGTGCACTAGGCTGAAGTTCGACCTGGACAAACTGCAAGACCCGGAGGTGGCAAAAATATTTCAGGCCACAATTGGAGGGAAATTTGCACCACTGCTTATTTTGGGGGCAGGGGAAGTAGATGTCAACACCATGACCAATACCTTCAACTCAGCTTTAACAGATGCCGCCACTGAGATCCTTGGCAAGCACCGACCAAAGAAGAAGCCGTGGATCACACCTGAACTTTTGGATCTGTGTGACAAACGAAGAGAGTTAAAAAAGAAAAAGAACACCTCACAGGGAGCTGATGTCTACCGAAAAATCAACAATGACATCCGAAAAGGCATGCGCACAGCAAAGGAGAACTGGATAGAAGATCAATGCCAGGAAATAGAGAACAATCTGAACAAGAACAACAGCAAGAAGGCCTACCAGACTGTGAAGCGGCTGACAAGTGTTAAACAGCCCAAAGTCTCCACTATCCAAAGCAAGTCTGGCATATGCCTTACAGAAGAACAAGAAGTCTTGGACAGATGGACAGAGTACTGCTCTGACCTTTACAACCATACACCAAATGGAGACCCATTAGTTCTAGCATGTCCCGAGAGCAGAGAAGAAGAAGAAACCCTCCCAATTCTACGGGAAGAAGTTGAGGCAGCAGTGCAATCGCTGAAGAAAGGGAAGTCAGCGGGAGTGGACAACATACCAGCGGAACTGCTACAAGCAGGAGGAGAAGCGATGACTGATGCTCTCACCATTATCTGTAACAAGATCTGGCAGAATGGGGAATGGCCTACACCATGGACCCAGTCGCTTGTCATCACTCTTCCCAAAAAAGGTAACCTTCAGGAGTGTGAAAATTACCGCACCATCAGCCTCATCAGCCATCCCAGCAAGGTCCTCCTGAAAATAATACTCAACAGGTTGAAACCACAAGCTGAACAAATCATAGCTGAAGAACAAGCAGGATTCATGGCAGGGCGAAGTACCACTGAACAGATTTTCAACCTCAGAATAATCTGTGAGAAATACCTACAGCACCAACAACATCTATATCATGTGTTCATAGACTTCAAGAAGGCATTTGACCGAGTCTGGCATGCAGCTCTATGGGCAACCATGAAAGTGTACAACATCAGCCCTAAAATTATAGAAGTCATCAAAAGCCTGTATGACAAGGCTACCAGTGCAGTCCTCCATAACAGCGTCATCGGGAACTGGTTCAGAACAACAATCGGTGTGCGTCAAGGATGCCTACTCTCTCCAACACTCTTCAACATCTTCCTAGAGCGCATCATGTCAGATGCTCTTGCAGATCACGAAGGCACAGTCAGCATAGGGGGCAGAGCAATCTCCAATCTTCGTTTTGCGGATGATATTGATGGATTGGCTGGAGAGGAACAAGAACTTGAACAGCTTGTACAGAGGCTTGACACCACCTCCAGAGCTTATGGAATGGAAATAAGTGCAGAGAAGACCAAAATGATGACCAACAACACCAATGGCATCAACACGGACATCAAAGTACAAGGCCAATCCCTCAACACAGTGCACAGCTTCAAATATTTAGGAGCCATTGTGTCAGACAATGGGTCTCGACAGGAAGTCCTCTCCAGGATCGCACAAACAACTGCTGCCCTGACAAGGTTGAAGCCCATTTGGAAAGACAGAACCATCAGTCTACATTCCAAAGTAAGACTGCTGCGCTCTCTGGTCATCTCCATCTTCCTATATGCTTGCGAAGCATGGACCCTCACAGCAGATCTCCAACGAAGAATACAAAGCATGGAGATGAGGTGCTACAGAAGACTTCTGTGCATTTCCTATACCCAACACATCACCAACGACGAAGTCCGACAGACCATCACACAAGCCATTGGACAACACGATGACCTGCTCACAGTGGTGAAGAAACGGAAACTCCGATGGTATGGCCACGTCACCAGATCATCAGGCCTTGCAAAGACCATTCTGCAAGGCACAGTGCAAGGAGGTAGAAGAAGGGGGAGACCGAAAAAGAGGTGGGAGGACAACATTCGAGAATGGACTGGTTTGACACTGAGCGAAGCCATGAGGGCTGCTGAGGACAGAGAAAGATGGAGTATGCTGGTTAAACGATCATCTGTGGTGCCCCTACGACCTTCGGGTTATGGGACAGGATAGGATAGGATAGGAGAGAGTAGGCATCCTCGACGCACACCGATTGTTGTACTGAACCAGTTCCCGATGGCGCAGTTGTGGAAATTTTGCAAACTTCAGACGCACACAAAACGTTTTTCGCGAATTTTTGACCTCGCTTTAATATAGAAATCAACGTCTAATCGACAAAAAGTAGTAGACCTATACTGTAGTACTACTGTAATTTGAAGTACTGATTTAGCCAGAATTTATTCAGTGTTGTGCCGAAGGCACGATATAGGTCATAGTCCGATTGCATCATCCCGTCAGCAGTCCGATTCTAATATCGTCATTGAACTTAAATTCAAACCAAATAATACCAGGACACTTTTAACTGTTTTTAAATCTGGCGAAGAAAGCCTACCTGTAGAAGACTGTTAGACAATATAATAGCGGAAGCCGAGGTCTGGTTGCATTGAGTGAGACATCAAAAAAATCTGGGACAAAACCATCGCTTACAACGCGTTTTGAACGGGAAACTTATTGTCTTTGACCACGCGTTTAGGACCGCAGAATTTGCTTCTTTGATACTCTTGATCCTTGATGGACATCATCTCATTAGGAATCTGATATATGTTGTTGTTCCATTCTCGATCATTATGGCTAGGAGAACTCTTCTATTTTAAAAAAAAATTAGTTGTTGTAGTTGTT
Source organism: Oncomelania hupensis (assembly GCA_036898135.1). Classification (NCBI taxonomy): domain Eukaryota; kingdom Metazoa; phylum Mollusca; class Gastropoda; order Littorinimorpha; family Pomatiopsidae; genus Oncomelania; species Oncomelania hupensis. Next base: position 6,746,531 of record CM072518.1, on the reverse strand, counting down.
GTTGTAATGGAAAATGCGATATGTGTTACGGCCGATAAATATACATACCAGAGTAAATAATAGTTGCCCCCGTGGGACACTGCTGTCTTCCCCATCTCACGTACGTTGAGCCTACAACATTCGGAAAAGACAATACGTAATAACGTAGAATATGTTTAAACCCAAAGTGAAAATATAAGACAAGACTTATCGGTTCATTTTAGCGCGCGCTCCCGTTCCCCATTCCCTCCTCTCCCACACTCCAGCACTTGGCCCTTCCTCTCCCCATCTCACATCTGCACCCTACAACAAGATGAGGAAATAATGTAATATTCATCGTTGATACGTAGACTACTAACTATTCATCCATGGCAATCCAGTTCTTCATCGTGCATTTTCTTCACGTAGTGATATTAGACAAAAACTTATTGTTATTATTTGTATGATGTTGATGATGATGATGATGATGATGATGATGATGATGATGATGATGATGATGATTATGTTGTTGTTGTTAATAATAATAATAATAATAATAATAATAATAATAATAATAATAATAATAATAATAATAATAATAATAATAATAATACATAATGTGCACACCTGAAGGCGGCAGTGCAGAAAAAGAAGCTTTCAGTGCTGCGATTTCTTGTGCTTGCTGCAGCACAACCGCCTCCAGAGGTCCTGCGTCATCCGATCTGTTAACAGAAAGAATTTGAGTTAGTTTTCTCCCTCCCACCCTCCTCCCCCAACTCCCTCCTCCCCGCTGTTACACGGCAAAGGTCGATTCAGCCCAGATGGTTGAATCTGTGTAACTAGAATTCGTTCACTCAGCAAGGCAAGAGTCGTCTTTGTAAGGTTTTCCAACTTTATTCAGCAAAACGGCATCAACAGCTGCATTCAGAAATTCTCTCCAAACATTACCACGTTTCGTAAATTTATAGTCCCCCAACACATTCAGCGTATAGGGGACTAGCCAAAAATTACCAGTTTAGTTTAGTTTTATAGATTAACGTCCCCGGACACTCTACATTGTAGAAAAACGTAGACATTGTATAATGACGCAATCAATAACCAATCAGAATAAAACTCATCATCGAAGCACTGTCTTACGTCATAGAATGGTCTACAAGATTTGACACGACAGATCTCGAATCGTCCGTCAGTAGTAAACAAACAATTCTATAAAGTTCAAACTATCGACCGATGAAAACAAACAAGCTTGTCTAGCAACCGTATAGAACTAAATCAAAAGTCAATGAACACTATCGCCGCATACTTCGTGCCTAAACATAACATTCTAATTATCGTTCGCATCTCACTCGTAACACCCGCCTTCTCTAATTCAACGTCTTATCATAGGATTATTTTTTTTATAACACAAATGGAATTAAATAACCCAATATGAAAGGTAGTGAGGAATAATTCGTTTTATATTATGACACAATGTCATGCAATACTCGCACAATTCGTCATCGTCTTGAGAGACTTTGGGACTTGGCAGGTGCACGTTTTAGAATTTCTAGTGATTTATAAAGAAAGCACCATTACAAATAAAATCTTACCTTTTGCTGCGTTTACTTTCATTGTAGTTCTTTGAGGTAACAACTGGGTTCATGGCGAAATGAGAAAACATGAAGAGAGTTAAACAATACACTGATATTGCCATGTTGATATCCTGTTTATAAACCTTGTTAAAATGTTGCTTCTGTCTTATATCCTACTGGACTATTTGTAGCGATGGCAAAGAATAGCCTACAAATGTGTCCTTTTCTAAATGTGTAGAAAGACTGAGAGTTGTAGAACCAAAAGCTTCTAGGAAATTAATCCTTTATAAATGCAATACTCCGAGGGATAAGGGAGGGATTATATCTTATTTGAAGATAGCATGTGATTATCCTAGAGTGTGGGCTCAAGATTTCTAGATCAAATGGCATAGTTCTCACCTTGGAACATATGCCAGGCAACAGTAGAATGGATGGTCAGTGAAAATGTAAGCTTCACCTCCTCATTTTTCAAAATATGGCACGCTTTCGTATATTTTATTTTTTGTATTTTTTTAAATGTTTTATTTAAGTGTTTTTTAAAAATAGTATAAGTAGTGCGTTTCTTTATTTTATTTTATTGAAATAATTTATTTCCCCCTTTCTTTTATTTTCTTTTCTTTTCTTTTATTTGTTGATTGGCAGGATAAACATATACGCGAAAATTTGGAAACATCTGACCATAATTATTTTCTTAAAAGTAACATTAGTTTTTCTCTCGTTAGAGTGCGTGTGTGCGCTAATGTTTGTGGTGTGTGGGTGTGGGTGTGTGTGCGTGTGGGTGTGTGCGTGTGTGTGTGTGTGTGTGTGTGGTATGTGTAAGGACGTGTGTCTCTTTCTCCAAGTCTGAGTTGAGGGAGGGTGGAGCTGGAGGTGGGGAACTGGGTCCAAATGTACCCAAATCAGTTCATGAATTTCGATATAGGGTTTACACTATAGTAATAACTTTCCACTATTATTGGTCCAAAGCCGGCTGCATTCTTGTCTGTCTCCGTCCACTTTGTTCATTTGCCGCCGTAATGCGTAGCACGCCAACCATCTACGGTAATTTACCCCTCACGGCTAGACGACGTATGGTCCTGACAATGCAGAGGTTGTCTCCCTTGGGTTAGCTCTACGCCCAGCTCTCTCTCTCCCTCTCTCTCTCCCTCTCTCTCTCTCTCTCTCTCTCTCTCTCTCTCTCTCTCTCTCTCTCTCTCTCTCTCTCTCTCTCTCTCTCTCTCTCTCTCCCTCTCCCTCTCTCTCCTCTCTCTTTCTCCTCTCTTATTCAAACTACAACAAATCATATATATTTCAAAATTATTCATTTAACGTTTTTACATCGAAGTTGTTTTAGACTAAACACTAGACTAAATACAATGAGTATGACCTGATCAAAAGCAAATAAATGAACGATTGCATAAATCATTGAACAATGGGTTCACAGATTGAATAAACACTGACTGGAACGTTGTGATGAAGTTAAACGGCTTGAAGAACGTAGATAAACCTTGACCTTTGGAGAAAACTCCTTCAGTGGGCTAAAATGTTGACACGTAAAAAGGTTCGCAGGCGAACATAATTATGTTACAAGTAGGTTACATCCTATACATAAATACATGATTAATTGAAGAAAACCAGTACAAAACTAAGTAAATAAGTCAGGAAATAATTACAAGAAAGAAAGTAGCAAACCCGTATATCAATCAATCAATAAATAAATAACTTTGTTAGCTTCGTCTTTTATTGTGTCTCAAATTCCTTATCTTGATTTTACCCCCGTTGGGGTGCCGGGGGTTTCAGTATAAATAGTATCCCCACTTTCTGGAAATTTAGTGCTTTAAATTCCTACTGTCGCTGTCTTTCTCATTTGCTCTTTCTCATTCCTGCTCTGTTCTATCAATCTGCTATACTATCGTCTTCTTCGCTAGCCCAGTCTCCTACTTTTTTTCTTGAAAACTCTTCCGGGACAAGACTCCTTATTTGTGTATTAGGTCTGTTGGATCAGCTTGGGAATATTGGACGCTTTCTGCCAGGTGGTCACTAGGGCTTCCTATGATGTTATTATTTAGCAATGTAGGCATTTTATATGTATGTGTTTCGTTGATAATTTATAATGATGTTTGTAGTCTATTTTGTTTTTGTAAACGGGGGTTCGATAAGTTGGGGTGAAGCCTCAGCCGTCCCTTGCGTGGGATGTCTTTATTGTAAAGTGACTGGCTGGTGGAGGGTATTCAGTTTTACCACTAGGGTTGTTTCAGCAGATCTTTTATGCGGATCAGGGGTTGTCCGGTCCTGATTTGGCTCGGAAGAGTCCGCTGGACCTAAAACAATAATCATGTAATGTTATCTTGATTTTAATATATTAACACCATTATTCCAAATTTTATTGTATTATAATAATGTATTTTAACAATTAAATTCAGTGCAATTGTTTTGTATTTTTAACATATGCAGATGCTCTTTGTGAATGTTCATGAGGACAATGAAGAAGTCTGTATTCTGTAATGCATAACAGTAATTAATAGGAACTTTAAAGCTTTGTGTGTGTATTGTAGAGAGTGACTGAATAAAAGAAATAAAGGAGAAAAGACTCAGCAAACTAAAAGAGTTCTCAATATGTGGTAGCCTAATTCGCTGTATTATGTTTCATCAGGATCTTTAATGACACATTGTAGAGAGTGACTAAATGTTTTATCGCTTCACCAGAACAAAATCCTATCTGTTTGATTCATTGAGCAAAAAGATCTATGGACTTCCAGGAAGTGACTGAATGTTTGGTTGTTGGTTCACCAAAACAAAGTCCTATATATGTATTTTATTCATTAGGCAAAATGTATCCGGACTTGAAGGATTTGTTTTGTGTATGATAGATTTCCCGAAACTGAGATTTTGGCTGATTTTTACTGACAAGATGTAAGGGGCAAGCCGTTCGTAGCAATGCTGTTTAGCTGCCTGTAACTACTACTACTACTACTACTACTACTACTACTACTACTACTACTACTACTACTACTACTACTACTACTACTACTACTACGTAATTGTGAGATACGGCAGCAGTATTTCTGAGATGTAAGGGGCAAGCCGTTCGTAGCAATGCTGTTTAGCTGCCTGTAACTACTACTACTACTACTACTACTACTACTACTACTACTACTACTACTACTACTACTACTACTACTACTACTACTACTACTACTACTACTACTACTACTACTAAAAAGGTAAAGGTAGTCCCATAGCCTTGTGGCCGTAGGGGAGCGTGATGTTGGAGATCGCACTTATCTTGGGCCAGCGTAATGAGGGTGATGCCCAACTCTCTCCCTCGCTGCTTTACCTTCCCCACCCTCAAGAGAGTAGGTACTCAATCACAGTTGAGTCAACTGGGGGCGTTGTTGTTTGTCGCTTCACACCTTAGCGGTCACCCATCCAAGTGCTAACCGCACCGGACGGTGCTTCACTTTCGACACAGTAGCGAGTGCTCTACTACTACTACTACTACTACGTAATTGTGAGATACGGCAGCAGTATTTCTGAGCAGTGTAATGTGCCTTTTACCCTTTTTATTTTCCCCAGACTTATCTTGAAATTCTTTGAAATTGTTTTGAATCAGAACGAGCCAAATGCTTATTTTTCGGGTACGTATATGAGTGCATGTAAATACATTTGAATGACTTGCAATCCTTTTTCTCTTGTTTAAAAATTTCCTTCTCTTTTTTTCCCCCCTTCTTTTTTTCTTTCTTTTTTTTTTCTTTGTCTTCCAGAATGGAGTTGTTAACTTGTTTGTGTCTCTGATAATTTTCTAAACTAAGTCGTGTATGGAGTACTCAGTCAGTCAGTCTCTTTATTTCTGGCAGACTATCGGCTTACGACTAGCTCCGGGCCTAGCTAGACGCCGCCGTTTGGTTCCTCGCAGACACTAATAACGGGACTGATGGGATTTGTCTTGTTGCGTAAGCAGTACGGAGCCAACAGGCTGTGGTCGTGGACCATTTGTTTGGAGAGTGATTGGGTAGCACGATCGAAGGTAGTACCTGGGGGTGGCGAATCCTGAAAATGTTTACGTGGGTCTGGAGAAAATGCATTGCTAAACAGTTAACGTTCCCACTGGTTTCGGATGTAGACTGCAAACACACGCGCGTGCGCACACACAAGTACGCACACACACACACACACCCACACACACACACCACACTCTCTCTCTCTCTCTCTCTCTCTCTCTCTCTCTCTCTCTCTCTCTCTCTCTCTCTCTCCAACCCGTACACGGGCTTCTTAATAGCGGAATTTCATAAATCATAACTTTTGCTGTGGTGAACCGCTTTTTTGTGTGAGTGTGTGTGTGAGAGTGAGTACCATGTGTGCCTGTACAGATCGCCGCGCGTTGTGCCTCATTAGGGAAAAGCGCATTTCTGGCATCCAGTATTCTCCAGTATTATTAAGCTGTCACTGTGTCAGCAAATAGTGCAAATTATATTTGTCTTCTGCACTCTTTCACATTTATTTACACAACAAAACATTTATTTTATAATCGCAATCACAATCTTTGGTGTCCCCACTAACCACAAGGACCAGTTTCCAATGAAAATGATGCAATTAATAATAATAATAATAATTTTATTTATAAAGCGCATTATCAAACAATAGTCTGCTCAAGGCGCATCAAACACAGTCACACGCACAATACAATAGTTAGAATACAATAAATAAATAAAATTTAAAACAAAATCCATTAAAATTTAAAAAACAAAAAATGGAAGTAAACCTCACTAACACAATAGTCGCATTAAAACAATGTACTAATAGCTTAATAAGACTGACAATATAATAAAAAGTAAAAAATAATATATTAAAAAAATGCAATCACATCTTTTAAGCTCTGGACAATAAATAAGTAAATATCAAATTCCAAGTTTAAAAAAAATAAGATTCAGTCACATAAGATATGAAGAATGATTATTAAAAAATCTTGACCATGATGTCGTAGACATTATATAGCACCCATACACAAACACCTAGGAATTGTCTGAAACAGACGCAAGTACACACAGACACACGCAAGCTGTTGTGATATTTTAATTCCTCAGCACCCATTCACTGACAATTACTCCTTCGGGTGTTCCAGGATGTGCAACCACGTAGTCTTATCACGTAGCCTGTACAAATCCTGACGCTTATGTAAGAGACGGGCGAGTCGGGCTACACAAGTAGGCCTACACCCAGTAAGCAGTAGGTCACTTCTCCCCCATTCCCGGGCGCCCAGGATTGTCCTCAGTTGTCTGCATCAGACGATGCGCCCAAAGGCTGGTGGTGGGCACCTTGGGCGGTTCGAGATAGATTTTGTTTTTGCCCTCGAGACAGATCCTGTTTTGGCCAGCGCCTTGAGCAGCTCATGAGGTAGAAAAGCGCTTTATAAGAACGATTAAAGGGATACATAATTCTGCTTCAAATATAAATGTTAATCCTTAGGGACAACTGACTCTCCCACTACCGAGAATAGCAGGATCTGTGGTCAATGGATCACGACTGATTCGTATTGTATTGATGGAAATCATTGTTTTCTTCTTGTTTCTTCTGTCAAATGGGTATATTTTTCCCCATGATAAATCACCTTGAACGTTCTTCTATAAACGACGTTTGTGATAAATGGACATGTGTTCCTATGTTTATATATCACATTCAAACCACGGCACTTTTTTTTCCCTATCCATCTTCGTTTTTAAAAACGAGTGTCACGAATATAAAAGAAAATATCATTATTATGTAGTCTTACTGCAGAAAGTAATAATTCAGTTTGTGCGTGTTGTAACAGAAAAAAAATTGACCTATTGTCAGCTGTTTGTTTCCAGTGGCTTATTATTCTTATTAGTAGCTGTTATTGATGCGACTGAAGTGTAACGACTTGTATGTTTTGATATGTAGTGGTTATTAGGTTATTAATGAGAAGGATCTGTTAACCTTAAACTAAGGTAAAGGTCCTGGGTATCAACAATGTTGTTTTTTTTTATGACAAGAAGTTTTCTTAGGAATTTGTATTTTTGCTCCCATTAAAGGATTATATAATGAATAATCGTGCCTCAGATCGACCACTAAGCTTTGAATTGTGGACGTCACTTCCTTCATATGTAAACAAACAACTGCTGTTTCCTTTTCTAAATGTATAGAAAAACGTGGAGTTTAGATATCACGACATGTAATCTTGCTTTTGGAAACGAGTGTGCGGGAAAAAAACTTCTAGGAAATTAATCCTTTGTAGATGCAATGCTACAAGGGATAAGGGAGGGATTATATATTATTTGATGATAACAGATGATAATCCTATTGTGTGGGCGCATGATTTCTAGATTAAATAACAGTTTTCACATAGTAACATATGCCGGGCAACAGTAAAATGGGTGGTCAGCAAAACTGTAAGCTTCACATTCTCATTTTCAAATTAGAGCAAGTTTTCGTTTTAAATTGTTGACATCACTTCCTTCAAAAGTAAAAAAATAACAACAAACAAACAAACAAAAACCTATGACTACTAGACACGCTTTCGTTGCAGTGCTATTTTTAGAATCAATATTGATTCTGTTAATGACACATAATCATATGAATGTATCGGTTGCGGGATAGGGTATCGGTTATGGGATAGGATAGGATAGGATATCGGTTATACCAAAACCTTACTCTTGAAAGATGTTATTTACAAAATAACGTAATCTTATTTTTCTGTGGGGGCTACACTCACTGTGAATTTTAAAAGGATTGGTGACGCTTAACTGTGGAATCTTGGGGCCCTTTAAGAAATAGGTGACCTGGCATTTATCAACTTTGTTTTATGTTTGTCGATGCGCGCATTACATTGTAAAGAGAATTTTCTTTAGTGCTTTCAATAACAGCGAATATGCAAAGTGAAAGGGTTCTCTTTACTAATAATCGTGTCGTATTTGTTCTGTCGTATGAAATGGTCGCTGCTCATTTATCAGCAAGACGTGACGCTGAGTTTTAGCTTCTTTCTAATTTCTCAGCGGCGCCAGAAATGCAATACAGCGCTTAAGTGGGCTTCGTGTTGTCAGTTGAATGAATGATGAGTGAATTAACAAAGAGCATTGTAATTATTGAGATTTCGATTAGCCCGAGCGAGCGAACGAACGAAGAAGGAAAAAAAAGAAAGTAATTGTCTGTTTAGTTAAGCGAACTGTGCATATTGTCACGAAGAAGTGAATAGCAACTTCACTTGCTTGTTGATTATCGTCATGTTTTTTAAAACTATGGCAAATAAATTTGACGGGTCCGAAAATAGACCTGGCACGAATGTCTGCGGGATCGTTTGAGCCACTGACCTGTAATGTAGTATACCTGGTTTGAGCCAACTTCTTTGGGGAGAGGGGAGAGGGAAAGTATTGTAGTTTATTCAGACGGACTTGAGAGAGGCGGTGGCCTGCCAGTATAAGCATCGGCCACAATCGGGTAGTTTGATACCTTGCATTGCTTGTAGTACACAAAAGGTCTTGGCATCTCTCACATTCAGATACGGTGCGGCATCGCCAAAGGTACCTCCATCGCCGATGGTTTTGCGCATGCGTAAACTTCCGGAGGTCATGTGTCGGACACGGAAGTCAGAATAGTCATCGTATTCGGTAATTCGCCCTCATAGTGTAACAGGCTCATTGAAAACACAAACATTGGACATCTCGCTAGAGAAGTATGATGATATCCTGGATCGAGAAGATACGATAATCTTACAAGGGGATTAAGATCTGTAGATAGATGAGGCGTTTAGCTATCTCTATCAGTCGTTCCTTATGAAGATTCCTAAGCGATGTGAGAGACTAGATCACGGTGCTTGGTCACATAAAAATTTATATTTGTTCTCGGGTTTTAAAGTATCATTGGCTCACTTTAAGAAATGCTTTTTGCTAGTCAAATGACTAGTTTAATTGGTCTCCAGAGAAGAAGAGCTAGTGGACACACAACAATACAGATAGAATGACACCAGTCCAGTCGTATGTATGTGATTTCAACTTGTATATCTTCAACACAATTTCTAACATAACTTTAATTAATGTAAATTGATAACTATAACTGTTCAATGTGCTGGGAAATTTCTTTAGCAGTTCTTCATCACTTGCTAAGCAGTTCTATGTTTTGATGGTCAAATATTATTCCGAGTATTTTTGACATCAGTTGCAGTTGAGGGACTTAGCTCTCAGTTTCTGTGAGTGCTTGAGTCTGGTGGTCACTCTGAGGGAGTCTGGTCACTATCAGGATTATCGGGCGAGTCTGGTAGCTACGGGGCCGGACGTGGCGAGGTAGGTTCGAGTTGATCTGCTTCTTTTCCACGGCAGCAAGGGTTAGGCGTTGACTCCACAAACCGTCCCAGAGCTGAGCTGGAAAATCCAGAACTCTGGCTACAATATTCTATTCAGATATATTGTTTTGTGATGCCCTCTGCAAGGAGCCTATAGCATGAGACATCTGCTGAGTTTCCCATGAGCACACTACGATATCTGAATCTTAAAGCTAAGATATATCGAGCAATATGCACAACATGTCAGAAACAATAATCGGTTTCTGTAAATACATATAACACGAACATACTAATACATGGAAATCAATATAATATATAAACATACAAGTACTAGAAAACTACTAATGTTAACTTCTAGTCTCTGGGAATCGTGAAACCGTCTCTAGTTGGTGATGGCTTGAGGATTTTTGTTCACTGATATGAAGGAACCTACACATTATCTCCGACCAATCATCTCGTTCTCTCGACTACGTGAATCTTTTCTCAGTCATCTTTGTTCCATTGTCCTGCTTCTGGCACACTATCTGTTACTTCTAAACTTAGTGTGTCAGAGGAGAAACGCAGGGTAGATCTACGAGTGATATGATTCGCGTGGTTACTTAGCAGTCAAGTGACACCGGTCAGATGTCCAAGTAGGCTAACTTACATTCTTCCTAGCGAGTTCTGCTTGATGGTATCTGGAGTGAACGGCTCAAGGAGGTTAAATTAATAACTGCCAACATTCCTCTAGAGAGCTAGTAAATTAACGTCAAGTTTTGTTCAATACTATCTGTTTATCTCTAGGCTGAGTTACCACATCTTTGTTGTCAACATTTCTGATATTACGAGAAGAGATAGAAAAAAGCTGGAAACGTTATTATTATTATTATTATTATTATTATTATTATTATTATTATTATTATTATTATTATTATTATTGTTATTATTATTATTATTATTATTATTATTATTATTATTATTATTATTATTATTATTATTATTATTATTATTATTATTATTAATATTATTGGAAAACCAATGTAATTTATTTGGGAACATTTCAAAATAACGGCGTACTGCATGTGAACAAGCGATAAGTACTGGCTCTGTGCACCAACAATCGGAAATTACTGGCTAAGTTTCGTTTCTTATGCTTGTCAAAATGCTTGGGGAACGTATTAAAGGCCTACTTTGCACTGGATGTAAGTGCATTGTTGTTTATTCTACTCAGAATATGTAACGATAACTGTGCATTCTACAATGCCTTACGCATCGTAATTCGTCGTCCCTTCTTTTTCCAGTCATGCGCAGAACTTGACGGAAATTATCTCCGGAAATTCACGCATGTGCAGAACCGTCGGCGATGATTTACATTTGGCGATGCCCCAACGGGCGCCTGTGAGTTATTCATGCTGCTAGCATGCCACGTGAATGTCACTCCCATGTCCGTACTGGTATCCATCACGTTTACCCCTTGGGGTCATGAGCAATCTTGTCACTGTAGATTGTTCTAACCTATAAAGGGAACAGTGAAAGCCCCAGTTGAAAACCTGTCTTGCCTTTGTAGGCATGACTAATTCACTGCGGCAACAGTTCCCCCCGTTGGAGTGCCGGGGGTTTCAGTATAAATAGTATCCCCACTTTCTGGAAATTTATCAGAAAGTCTCCTCTCTGAAAATCCTTACCGGGAAGAGAGGGGACTATAAACTGATTAAATAAATAAATGGAAATTTAGTGCTTTAAATTCCCACTGTCGCTGTCTTCATTATTTGCTCTTTCCCATTCCTGATCTGTCCTATCACTCTGCTATACTTTCTTCTTCTTCGCTAGATCAATGACCTACCTTTTTTCTTGAAAACTCTTCCTGGACAAGACTCCTTGTTTGTGTATGAGGTCTGTTGGATCAGCTTGGGAGTGTTGGACGCTTTCTGCCGGGTGGTCACTAGGGCTTCCTATGATTGTATTATTTCGCACTATAGGCATTTTATATGTATGTGTTTTGTTGATGATTTATAATGATGATTGTATTCTATTTTGTTTTTGTAACCGGGGTGTTCGCGTAGTTGAGGTCAACCATCAGCCGTCCCCCGCGTGGGATGTCTTTATTGTAAAGTGACTGGCCGGTGGAGGGCATTCAATTTTCCCACTAGGGTTGTTTCGGCAGATCTTTTATGCGGATCGGGGGTTGTCCGGTTGTTACGTTGAAACGCGAATGGTGGGTATGAAATGCGCACGATGTTATGTGTGAAGCGCGTGCAATGGTAGGCTTGTGTGTGACGCGCGCGATAGATCTGTTCGTTTTATTTTGCAACGCATGCAGTAATAGAGTGTATTTATCTTTGATTTGATTTTGCGTTGTTATTAGTAGAGGCTTTGTGTAATGTTAGTGTTTTTAGTTGGTCGATATTGTTTGAGAATTTTCGGGAATGAGTTGTTTACTATCGATCGAAGCGTGTGGATTGTTCCGTTGGTTACCATGGAAGCTTCCATTCCAAATGGGGTTGGATGACGTGAGTCACGTGATGATGAAATTAATTTTGATTGGTTGTGGTGTTTTATGTAGGATTATTCTCGTTTGTTCCCGTGTATGTAGAAACTATATAAGCGCCGCATTGTTAAAATAGTTGAGAAGTTGTTGAAAGTGATTTGGAAAGTAAAATTTGAAAGTTGTTGAGTTGAGTTGAGAATTGTATGCAGATGTTGATGTGTGCTGAATAAAAGTGGAAAACTTCATACGTCGACTTTGTGACTTGTATGCTGCTTGAGCGGGTTGCGTGAATAAACGAATCTGAGTTACACAACTATCAGGAATTCAAGCATCGGGGCTGAATCTGAATCAAATACTGATAGAAAAACTCCAACATCAAACCGAGTGTAACATTTTGGGGGCCAAGCCAGGATTCACGCCATAGCCAAGGGTTCAACTGCTACAACAAGCGAGTCAACGTTACGAGAGGCAGTCATCGAGGGTAGCCGCCAACGAGTTGCGTCGAGAGGGGCCAACATACTGGGACTACATCACCGATAGGTTCGGGTTGACTGCAAGGGCGTGTAGTCGCTGAGAGTTGCTTCGTGAGCGAACAACAGATCAGGACTACGTGGCTGCCGCAGGACTACGTCGAGGGACAGTCTCGGAGCTACATCGCCAGTGTTACAGAGAGCGGCAAACGGACGTCGCGTCTACTTCAGCACAGGAGCGTGTACATCAACACCAGCGTGGTGCAGCGTCGCATACGACGAGGACAGCGGGGCCTGCGTCAGCGAAGGCGACTAGTGACAAGCATCAGCGCTACTGCAGAAAGCGTGCTGTTCTAGAACAGTCTAGAAAGGTACAGCACAGTAAAGAACTTTCCAGAAAAGAACTTTCCAGAATCATCAAGATGGCTGACTTCTGGCAGAAAGGGGTTGAACTAAATCTAAAAGGCAAACAGCTGACGGAGTACGTCAAATTCCAGGAGAGAATATTGCGTGAAGAAAAAGAAAGAGAATTAGAACTGAAGCGTCTGGAAATTGAAGAGAGGCGTCAAGAAAAAGAAGAACAACGTCGCCGAGAAGACAGAGAATCAGAAGAACAGCGGCGCCGAGAAGAAAGAGAGGAAAGAGAGGCTGAGCGTCAGTACCAGCTAGAGTTGGCGCGTATCCAGAACAATCAGCATGCGCCACAAGTCACCAACGACCATACGGCTCCAAAATTGCCAGCTTTCGTCGACGGGAAGGACCAGATCGACAGCTATCTGGCGAGATTCGAAAGGTTTGCCAAAAGCTCTAACTGGCAACCTCAAGACTGGGCGATTCGACTAAGTGCACTTCTGACGGGAGAAGCACTCGACGTCTACACCAGATTGTCGGACGATGACGCTAAAGACTACGACGTCTTGAAAGAGGCCCTATTGCAGTGCTACAACTTTACAGAGAAGGGCTACCGTAAACGCTTCCGTGAATGCCGGCCTAAGTCAGACGAGACGCCAAAGCAATTTGTGGAGCGCCTGTCGTCATACTTACACAAATGGGTGGAACTATCAGGCAGAGGAAAGTCTTACGATAGTCTCCATGACCTGATCGTGAAGGAACAATTTCTCAATGCCTGTCACAAGGATCTAGCGACCCACTTAGAAGAACAAAAGCTGCAGACGCTTAAAGATGTGACTGAGGCTGCTGAAAGATATCTCATCGCTCATGGGAAGACCCTGGGGCCACCCAGCGCGACGAAACATTTTCAGAAGACTGGAAACCATGGGAACCAGATCCAGGGAAGCCAGACGAACCAGAAACAGACGGACTCCACGCCTCCTCCCAGGGAAGGGCATTCAAGAAGCTGTTTCACCTGCAACGCTACAGACCACAGAGCGGCTAACTGTCTTCAAAACAAAAGTAGCGGACAGCGGGGCAGTACGGACAATGCAGCGGTGGGCAACCGACAGAGACGTTTCTCCAATCAACGGCAAACCAGTAGATCTGACCATCAGGTGTGCGGCGGGAGCGTCATCCTTCCGAGTGAAACCGAGCGCACAGCTACCCCTGCGGACGTGCAAGAGTGCATGACTGATGGCCAACTTCTCCTTGCCAACGGGAAATCCATCCCCGTCGTCGCCAGCGCAGCTGTGACCGTCCAGAACATGCCTGTTTCCAAGGGACGCGTCGGAAATCATGAAGTGACTGTCTTAAGAGACTCTGGCTGTAGTGGGGTCATCGTCAGAGAAGACCTAATCGCTAAAGAACAGTTCACTGGCGATTCAAAATGGACACTTATGGCCGACAGCAAATGTGTGAGAGCGCCAGTTGCGAAGATTCATGTCAACACCCCTTTCTACATAGGCGAAGTCGAAGCGGTTTGCCTGAAGAAGCCGCTATACGATTTGATGATCGGGAATATCGACGGTGCGAGGCGACCCGACGACCCCGATCCAGAGTGGAGTCCTGCCTCAACTCAACACGTCGAAGTTGTGGAGGAGGATCCATTGCCGTTTCCCGATGGAGACCTTACAGAGCTGCTACGGGACAATGTGGTTACTCCGGCTCAGCCCTGCCGACCAGAGATTGTCGGTGCCGTTACTACCAGGGCCCAGGCCAAGAGAGACAAGACTACTACGCCACTGAAGGTCGCCGACAACTCAAAAGCTGCCATCGTGGACAGAGATAAGCTGATCCAGCTCCAGGAAGCTGATAGCACTTTAAACAAGTACAGGAACCGCCAAGACCACGTGACCAAAGGCAGTGGTACGGTCTATTTTGAGGTGAAGGCCAAGATCCTGTATCGAATCTTCCAGCACCCCAGGGTCAACGGAGGGAAACCACTACGTCAAGTCTTGGTACCGTTACCCCTAAGGCGCCAGGTGATGGAAGTAGCGCATGACTCAATCATGGGAGGTCACCTGGGTATCAAGAAGACGTCGGATAGAATCCAGGCGGTATTCTACTGGCCAGGACTTCATGCGGACGTCAGCCGTTTCTGCCGATCGTGTGACATTTGCCAGAAGACCATACCTCGAGGAAGGGTCCCGAAAGTGCCTATGCAGAGGATGCCTCTGATCGACCGACCTTTCAAGAGGGTGGCCTTAGACCTAATCGGCGAAATAAGACCTCCGAGTGAAGAAGGTCATCGATGGGTACTGACTTTAGTTGACTATGCGACTCGGTACCCAGAAGCAGTGCCTCTGAAGAAGATTGACACTGAAACTGTAGCAGAGGCACTGGTGGACATGTTCAGTAGACTTGGAGTGCCTGAAGAAATTCTGACAGACCTCGGGACGCAGTTCGTCTCTGACTGCATGAAGGAGGTCAACAGACTGCTGAGCATCCGGCATTTGACTACGACACCCTACCATCCGATGTGCAACGGGCTCGTCGAAAAGTTCAATGCTACGCTGAAGTCCACCCTGAAGAAACTGTGCAGCGAGCAGCCCAGACAATGGCATCGCTACATCAACGCCCTACTTTTCGCCTACAGAGAAGTACCGCAGGAGTCCACCGGCTTTTCTCCGTTCGAGCTGCTGTACGGAAGAACCATCAGAGGGCCGATGCACATCCTGAAAGAAATGTGGACGAAAGAAGTAGACACCCCAGAGGTGAAGAACAGCTACCAGTACGTGTTTGAGCTACGGGAGAAGCTGGAGCAGACTCTCGAGATAGCCAGAGAAAACCTGAAGAAGTCCCAAGACTGTGGAAAGCACTACTACGATCGTAGGGCTGTGAACAGGAAGTTCAAACCTGGCAACAAAGTGCTGGTGCTGCTACCTACCGATCATAATAAGTTGCTGATGCAGTGGAAAGGCCCGTACGAAGTGGAGACCGTGGTGGGGATCAACGACTACAAGGTGAAGGTCGGTCAGCATTCCAAGATATACCACGCCAACCTCCTTAAGCTGTACGTAGAAAGGCCATCAGAGACTGTGCACGCAGCCACAGCAGCTGTGACCGACAACAGCTTTGACAGCGAAGAACTGTTGGAACTGGGAGACTTCCACAGCAAAGAAGGCATCGATGATGTTAAGCTAGGACCAAGCTTGACGGAAGGTCAAAAGATGGAGCTCAAGGACCTTATGGGCGAGTTTCCCCACAACTTCAGCGATGTCCCTGGCTCTACAACTTTGGTCGAACACGAAGTCCACCTCACTTCGAATATCCCTGTTCGATCCAAGCCCTTCCCGATCCCTTTCAAGGCCCGTGAATCCTTGAAGAAAGACATCGATGAGATGCTGAAGATGGGCATCATCAGGGAGTCCAGTTCCCCCTACGCGTCCCCTGTCGTGGTCGTGAAAAAGAAGGACGGGAGCAACAGAGTATGCATCGACTACAGGAAGGTTAATAAGATCACCGTCTTCGACCCTGAGCCGATGCCTACCGCAGCAGACCTCTTCCGCCAATTATCGGGGAGTAGAATCTTCTCAAAGATTGACCTCAGCAAGGGTTATTGGCAAGTCCCCGTGCGTCAACAGGACATACCAAAGACTGCTTTCATAACTCCTGATGGGACGTACGAGTGCCTAAGGATGCCCTTTGGCATGGTCAACAGCGGAGCTACCATGAAGAGAGGAATGAGGAAGATGCTCAAAGGGATGGACAACGTCGTGTGTTACTGGGACGACTTGCTAGTCCACACCCGCACCTGGGAAGAGCATCTGCAGACCTTGAGGGAGCTGTTTCACCGTCTAACAGAAGCTAACCTGACCGTGAGACCCAGTAAGTGCATTCTGGGGACTGACAACGTCGACTTTATCGGCCATTCGCTGAAAGAAGGACAAAAGGGGCTTCTGCTGGAAAACGTCACCAAGATTCTGAACGCACCACGTCCCCAAACGAAGAAGCAGGTGCGATCTTTCCTGGGGTTGGCTGGGTATTACAGGGAGTTTGTACCGAACTACTCCGCCATCACAGCACCCTTGTCGGACCTGGTGCGGAAAGGCTGTCCTAATCAAGTGGAGTGGGGACCGTCTCAAGAGAAGGCATACCAGACTGTGCGCGACCTCCTTTCGAAGGATCCGGTGCTACGACTGCCCGACACTTCCAAGGAATTCGTCTTAAGAACAGACGCAGCGGACGAAGGCATCGGCGCCATATTGATGCAAGAACACGAAGGAAAACTATTTCCGGTCAGTTACGCCAGCAAGAAGCTGTCCAGGGCTGAGAAAAATTATTCGACCATGGAGAAAGAGTGCCTTGCCATCATATGGGGAATCCGGAAGTTCGAACTGTACCTTCAAGGAGTGAAGTTCGTGCTGCAGACTGATTACAAGCCGTTAACTTACTTGAACTCTGCCAAGTTTGTGAACAGTCGCATCATGAGATGGGCTATGTACTTGCAGAACTTTAACATGCGAGTAGAATCTATCAAAGGATCAGACAATCTTGGTGCGGACTTTCTCAGCAGAGTATGTGAGTAAAGAACAATGACAGTATCCAGAAAGACTGAAATAAGTTTTAATTTCGGATTTTGTTTGTGCATTACGTTTCAACGTTGTTGAAAGAAATTAGGTAAATTTCTTCTTGAGTGGGGGGTTATGTTACGTTGAAACGCGAATGGTGGGTATGAAATGCGCACGATGTTATGTGTGAAGCGCGTGCAATGGTAGGCTTGTGTGTGACGCGCGCGATAGATCTGTTCGTTTTATTTTGCAACGCATGCAGTAATAGAGTGTATTTATCTTTGATTTGATTTTGCGTTGTTATTAGTAGAGGCTTTGTGTAATGTTAGTGTTTTTAGTTGGTCGATATTGTTTGAGAATTTTCGGGAATGAGTTGTTTACTATCGATCGAAGCGTGTGGATTGTTCCGTTGGTTACCATGGAAGCTTCCATTCCAAATGGGGTTGGATGACGTGAGTCACGTGATGATGAAATTAATTTTGATTGGTTGTGGTGTTTTATGTAGGATTATTCTCGTTTGTTCCCGTGTATGTAGAAACTATATAAGCGCCGCATTGTTAAAATAGTTGAGAAGTTGTTGAAAGTGATTTGGAAAGTAAAATTTGAAAGTTGTTGAGTTGAGTTGAGAATTGTATGCAGATGTTGATGTGTGCTGAATAAAAGTGGAAAACTTCATACGTCGACTTTGTGACTTGTATGCTGCTTGAGCGGGTTGCGTGAATAAACGAATCTGAGTTACACAACTATCAGGAATTCAAGCATCGGGGCTGAATCAAATACTGATAGAAAAACTCCAACATCAAACCGAGTGTAACACCGGTCCTGATTTGGCTCGGAAGAGTCCGCTGGACCTAAAGCAACAATAAATCAATCAATCAATCAATCCATCACGTTCAGAGCGAAACCCCTCTATTTATCAGATATAAACCAGTCATATTACACACATGATTGACTTTAAAAAAAGAAATATTCATGCACCTTTTCTCAGAGAATAAGAATCTAGATTTATTTTTTTGGACGCTTTCATTATGTTTGTTGCCTCATGCTGCGAATATGGTACTATGGTATGTGTATACATATTGTACAGAGATTGGTGCTGTGTTGGTGTTGTGCTATACAGTGTTAACATATGATTATTATGCCAAGTACCTTATGGCAATGTTTGCGTAAACAAAAATTCTTTTAGCGGGTGGTATTATGCAATATTTATTACTCCGTATCTTTAAGAAACCTCTATTGATTATTGACTCTGCAGGCTCGTGTAACCTGACGAAGTTAAAAACATAAGGAAAACATTATTGACTCTACATAAGGTCTGGTAAATTTTTATAACGCAATGGAAAAGTTTTGAAAACGTTGGTAGCGCGTGATGGATTGTGCAGCAGATTTGCTAGATGATCTATAAATAACCATGCACTGTGCACATAAACCTATACACACAACTTTAACACGCACGCATGCACTGAAGAACACTTCGCTCCCTCTCGCGTGCCCACTAACTCAGACACAGACACGTACACACAAACATACACGCACACGCACACAGTCTGGCCGTTTTATCAGAGAGAAAGGAAGAAGAGAGAGATCACTTCGCGATTTCGCCTCTATGAGAAGTGATGTACGGTGGAGGAGTTACGTCCCTTCAACCTCACATGGGCTTGCTTTCGGTTCTTAGTCTCTTGTCTATATATGGGGGTTTTTAATTATATTTTTAAAAAATGTTTTAGACCGCGATTTTCACCTTTTGCTGTTGAAAATGTTTGAAATAAGGCTTTTCAAATTTGAGAAATTTTTTTTTATGCACATCTGTTTATTTTTTCATGACTTGCTGCCTCTTGACCGTAAGGGTGTTATCAGCGCTTCCTAAATTGTAACCCGTGATATGGGTGGCTTTTGCATTGTTTTGTTGCTTGAAATAAACAGTATGTGTAAGATAAATTGAGTTAAAATAAAAATAATAATATTTTTTTTTTAAACCGTCTAGAATATGTGTCATACATGCGTCATTTATTTTTTGTTCCGTATGGGGTCACACAGCATACGGATTGATTGGCAGTTTTAGTGTGTATAATTTATGTGTGTGTGTGTGTGTGTGTGTGTGTGTGTGTGTGTGTGTGTGTGAGTGTGGGTGTGTGTGTGTGTGATATAGAAAGAGATGGAGATCGAAATATAAATGAAGATATTGACTAATTCGAAACGTAAATCTAGTTGTGCACACGGAAATTCATTTATTTACAAAAATATGCTTCGATTGATTTCAACATAATAATTAGGGAACGTAATAATTATACTCTCTCTCTCTCTCAGTCAGTCTTCTCTCTCTCTCTCTCTCTCTCTCTCACATTATTGTGTAAGTAATTCTTAAAACCCATTCAATAAGTGTGTTCAGTTTGTTGTGTTCTGCCATTTTTCGAATTATTTGATGACCTTGATCGGTAGTCTTCGTTGACTACTCGAATGATCAAATTTGCATGTTTTGAAAGGACAGATGTTGCATTTGTCCTGATTATAAATTCAATGTCAATAGATGTTTTATGGGGTAGTGTTATATATATTTAGCAAATTACTTAAATGCACAAGCTTATTTTATACCTAAGATACAGAAAAGCGTTCTGCCGGGTGGTCACAAGGGCTTCCTATGATTGTACTATTTGGCACTATAGGCATTTTGTATGTATGTGTTTTTTTGATGATTTATAATGATGTTTGTATTCTATTTTGTTTTTGTAACCGGGGTGTTCGCGTAGTTGAGGTCAACCCTCAGCCGTCCCCCGCGTGGGATGTCTTTATAGTAAAGTGACTGGCCGTTGGAGGGCATTCAATTTTCCCACTGGGGTTGTTTCAGCAGATCTTTTATGCGGATCGGGGGTTGTCCGGTCCTGATTTGGCTCGGAAGAGTCCGCTGGACCTAAAGCAATAATAAATCAATCAAAAAAAAAAGACAGAGGATGACACATGACAGCAAACGGCCAGAGGGCACCCCTTTTTAGTTCCACTGTGGCTTAATTGACACTGACAATGACAGTAGTGAGTAGGCGCACTTTTTATTGATACTGAACTAAATTCAAGTTAATTATCACTAAGTACTGACCCTACACACAACCTTTATTAATTCCTTGGGCTAATCCAAACCGTTTCTTACACGAAACATTACCTTAGTTCCAATCCGTCTTGTATCATTGACAACCATTCATTGACAGGTCTTGGTCATCATAATTCATTCATATCATGATTCTTGTCTGTCAGAATAGATCTACAATTTCTTCAAGAATTTACCGTTCTTGTTCCTTTGGGAAACGAAAAAAACTCTTCCCCTTGCATGCAGCCTTTAATCGTGCATTTGTGCAGTTCAAAGCTGCACAGTGGTCACCGTAACTGCTCCTGCGATTTTTTTCCCCCCTCTCCATCAGATCTTCGCTCTGTGAAGCAGGCCTTTTCACACATGTTACAATCAAGTCGCATAACTCTTGACGCGTCATCACAACGATGGCGTCACTGCGCGGTCTATATATTCCTGGTCTATGGTTTTATGTAGTTAGTCATTGTTTATAGGGTCTAGCGGACTGCAAAGACCCGAATCAGGGCCACAACTTGGTTGAAAGAGGACTCATCCCCGATCCGTATAAAAGATCTGAAACAACCCTAATGGTAACACTGAAGCTACTCCACCAGGCGGTCACTTTACAATACAGACGTTCCATACAAATAGCTGCGGCGGAGCGGGTAGCGCGTGGTGAGTCTTTCATGCTTGCGCGCATACTGCGGTATGACGTACGACGTCTGTTTATTGAAAACTTCTGAAGCATTGAGCGTACTTTTCCACCCAAATATTTTATCTCTCTGCCATCTGCTGTGCAAAGAATCAGCCAAATAAATGCAACGCCAGCTTATTTCACGCATCGATAATAGCGAGTGCTTTAGAGGGGAAGAGAGGTAAAGGCGTTAGGGGTGTAGGGCAGAAGAGGGTTTGGGGAAAGAAAAAGAAAAGAAAACTCTTAACATGGTTTTAGGATACATCCAGTCTGATTATTTTAATGCCTAAATAATTAAATTAAGTAAAAATAGCTGCAACAATAATAACAATATATCTAAAACTTATTTCACTTTTGAAGTAAAAAGTGCATGTGTGTTTGTGTGAGTGCGCGCGTGCGTTGTGTGTGTGTGTGTGGGTGGGTGTGTGTGTAGGGGTGTGTGTGTGTGTGTGTGTGTGTACCCAAGCTCAGCTAATTGCATGCATTTTGCGTATATGTTTATCTGTGAAGCTAGTTTAATTAATATTGATGTTACTGTGAGTGTGTTAAGAAACAGCTTCAAGCTACACCTCGGAACAATAGCGTAGAGTTTAGAACTCAAGGCCGCGGGCCAAGGTCAAAACGTGCTACGTCACAAAAATTAGCCACGTGGCCACATAGACACAAACACGCGGAATAATGGCGACGTTTGAAAGATTTCCTGTGCATGGCATTACTTTCTTAACACATCAGGCTACATGAAAACACACAGTATTTATTCACAAGTGTTAAGACAATACTGAACATTTGCCCAAGTTAGCCTATTATGATAAAAAGTGAAATCTGGAAGTGGAAACCCCAAATCAAATTTTAAAAAAAACAAACATGGTATACATACAAATACAGGCCGTAACCAGTAAATGCCATTTGAGAGAGAGAGAGAGAGAGAGAGAGAGAGAGAGAGAGAGAGAGAGAGAGAGAGAGAGAGAGAGAGAGAGAGAGAGACATTTGACATTTGGACATCGTCCTTTTACTTCCCAAAAAATATTACATACATACATTTCACACAATCTTCGGGCCACCAGCCCATAGAAAGGTAAAGTTGCGAATCACGTGATTCATAAATATTGCATAGTTCTGTAAACTTAATATAATTACATTTATATTTATGATGAAGTAACATGCTCGTAGAATTCTGTTCGTACTTTTAGGGCATGGAACATAAACAAACAAATTCTCCACAGATGAAATTTTGTTCCGTATTTTAGTAGATGGACACATGATTGAACATGGAAAGTTATATACTTAGCTCTTAAATCATTGTATAATGTACATGCAGTTAGGAAATGATCTTCGTCTTCTGGTACTTTGCAACATTTACACATAATATCTCCTGTTGTATCAAAAGTCAGTCTAAAAAATGAAGCTCTCACAGGCAAAACACCAAGCCGTAGCTTAATCAAACAATCTCTAAAACATTTTACATGAACGCTTTCAAAGTACGCTTCTGTTTCAAAAACATTCTTGAATATTCGATATCGTTGGTATGTGTCTTTTATCAAAACTGAACTGTCCCATTCCTGGATATAAACATCTTTCATCCTTTGTTTGAGCACAGCAATAAAGGTTTTTTCACAACCCACTCCCTGCTGTAACCATGCGTAACCAAAGCCCAGAGTGAACAAAGTATTTTCCAACCTCGACACCCAACATTTCTTTCCCTTCTCATGGAGGTTGAAGAGCATAGAATAGGCCTGCCTTGGTAATCTAGATGAATCTAACTTCAGAAGTTTAAGCCAATAGCGTATGCATCGCACAGCACTGTTTATAAATAAAGGATATCTCCCTGTTTCTCCATACACAAGTTTATTTGGCACACCTATTGGAATATTTAAAAAACGTTTACAAGCAAAAGTATGGACCTTTTCAATGTTGTCTAGTCTATGGAGACCCCAAACCTCAGAGGCATACAACAATACTGGCTGAACTTGGGTATCAAAAATTTTAAAGTAGCAGTTTCTGGAGATATCTCTTACTTTGGAGATCGTTTTCACGCATTCAAAACAAGCCTTTCTTCCCTTTAACGCTAGTGCATGTACACCCTTATTGATGCTAATTTTTGTCGTGAACATAAAACCTAGCTAATTGTATTCATTTACAACTTCCAATTTGTTCCCATCTAAATTCCAATTCTCATATTTTCCCAAAAAAAAACTTTACGAAAAACAATGACCTTCGTTTTATCAGTGTTAATACTCAAAAATAATCTTTTACATGCATCATTCGGAATATTGATTTGGTTTTGCAACCCTCTGGGTGTAATAGACAAAAGAACAATGTCATCTGCAAATAACAACAAAAAAAGATCAATCAAATTTGGCAGTATTTGTATGCCATGCATACCTTCATTATCTACAGCTGTTGCAACCTCGTTGATGAACAAAGAAAAAATTTCCGGGCTCAAAATGCAACCTTGTCTCAGGCCTACTGGACATTCAAAAAATTCTGTGAGTCTGTCTTCGACTCTGACACATGACAACACTTTCTTGTAAATGGACATAATCGCCTTAATGTATTTTCCATCGATATTATTTTTGTGAAGCAGTACTTCAAACAGAGGTTGATGCTGTACAGAGTCGAACGCCTTCTTTAGGTCCACGAAACAGGCATATAATTTGCCACTTCTTCTGGATAAACATTTTTCAACAATTGCATTTAAGGTAAAAATGTGGTCTGTAGTTGAGTAACCCTTTCTGAATCCTGCCTGTGTTTCTGTTAACTTATTATGCTCTTCTACCCAATTGACAAGTCTTCTGTTCAGCACCGAGGTGTAGCATTTACTTATTAAGCTTAATAAAGACACCCCCTCTTTTAACAGGAGGGGAGAGAGAGAGAGAGTGAGAGAGAGAGAGAGAGAGAGAGAGAGAGAGAGAGAGAGAGAGAATCTGAACTAAAAAAGCACCTAACAAGAACGCTGCAGTTGCAAGAATATTAGAATATCATCATACAGGCCTATATTGTGCAGACAGTATGGAGTTAGCTTGTTTTCATAACTTACGAGTGTGAGGACTGCAAACTTTGCGAGATGCTACTTAGTTTATCACATGAGAAACTAAAGTATTGAACAGTACGTGCACCCAGAAGGTGTGTGAATTGAGTTGGCAAGTTGTAAACCGTTAAGCCCAATGTTTCTTGCTCTGACCACAAATCTATGTGTTGCGGGTTACAGCCTCAGTTTCCAACTGTCTCCAAAGGCAAAATTCTCGGTTGCAAGGCGTCGCTAACACGGAGTTATAATATTTCCATGAATATTGAGAGTTTATAATTTAAATAAGTGTTCTAAAAAATTAACTGTTCAGTTTACTTTGCAATTTTTATTTTTTAGAGGAGAATAAAACATTGTCAACTTGTATTGAAGAGCCAGGCTGAAATATATATGACGTCACAGCGATTTACGTCATTTTGATTGCGTCACACACTACATTCATTCATTCTTCTCGATTCATAGGCGCGTGGTTAATTAATTGAGTCTGTATCGTCACAGGCATGTACCCATCTTTCAAACTCTGTTCGTTTCTTTTTCGGAATCAGGAAATCGGAAATACTACATCTTTCATGTAATCTTTGAATGAATAGCGTTCATCGCTATTGCAAATACCGTGGCTACTATGTTTGGCCGGCATTTTTGTGTCGATGACGCAAAGGATTGTGAGAATGAATCTATTTTTAACATGGGGCTTGACCTTGCATGTCCTGCGGCCTTGAGCTCTAAACGCTACGCTATGGCTATAGTCTATGCACTGCAAATGGGGATTTGTATGAACGGAACGCAAAGGCGCTGGATGATACAGGATCTAATTCACGCCGCCCGATGAGGAGAAGGGATCTAGTGCGTCCTATCCTATCCTATCCTGTCCCATAACCCGAAGGTCGTAGGGGCACCACAGATGATCGCTTAACCAGCATACTCCATCTTTCTCTGTCCTCAGCAGCCCTCATGGCTTCGCTCAGTGTCAAACCAGTCCATTCTCGAATGTTGTCCTCCCACCTCTTTTTCGGTCTCCCCCTTCTTCTACCTCCTTGCACTGTGCCTTGCAGAATGGTCTTTGCAAGGCCTGATGATCTGGTGACGTGGCCATACCATCGGAGTTTCCGTTTCTTCACCACTGTGAGCAGGTCATCGTGTTGTCCAATGGCTTGTGTGATGGTCTGTCGGACTTCAACGTTGGTGATGTGTTGGGTATAGGAAATGCACAGAAGTCTTCTGTAGCACCTCATCTCCATGCTTTGTATTCTTCGTTGGAGATCTGCTGTGAGGGTCCATGCTTCGCAAGCATATAGGAAGATGGAGATGACCAGAGAGCGCAGCAGTCTTACTTTGGAATGTAGACTGATGGTTCTGTCTTTCCAAATGGGCTTCAATCTTGTCAGGGCAGCAGTTGTTTGTGCGATCCTGGAGAGGACTTCCTAGTGCGTGCTGGGTGTATTTGTGTAACCGGCACTCACCCGTAGAGGACATGGAAGTCAGGATCTTTAAAGTATGTGCCATGGAATATGTGCGTGCACAGACTAGGTCTTGAATTATACTCTCATCCGAAAGATTAGTAGTGTGGTGCCGGCCTTCCTTCTTTTTTTTTTTTTAAACCCAGGCCGTTCACGGGCTTTGAAACACTGCCTGTACAGGATGCAATGTTATCACCTGACATTCCAGTACACAGAGACTGAGAGAGAGAGAGAGAGAGAGAGAGAGAGAGAGAGAGAGAGAGAGAGAGAGAGAGAGAGAAGGGGAGGGGAGTGGAGGAGGAGGAGGGAAGAAGGAAGGGATAAAATTAAGAAAATTACAAATAAAATAATTAGGACAATAAATGGAAGGGAAAAAAGAAATACATTTTTGGAAAGAGAAAAGCAAATAAAGAGAGAACGAAAGAATGAAACAGAAAGAATACAGCTATGAAGAACAAACAAACAAACCGTTGGTGGTTGTAAGTGGATATATCTTGATAAGGCGAACGCGATTCTTCGTGAAGGGGATCTAGAGCGCAAGAAGTTCCATGTGATGTAGCTAATAAATGCTGCATTAAAAGGGACCAGGTCTTTGATGATGGAACCCGTCTAACGGGAATTGCGCCATGGTACATTGCCTCCTTTGTGATCCCTTTTCCACAATACTTCCATTTGTTTCATTACATTCGAGAGCCTCTCTTCTTCTTCTTCTTCTTCTTCTTCTTCTTCTTCTTCTTCTTCTTCTTCTCATATGTTATATAATATAATTAATTTTATTATGGTGTGGCGCATGTATGAAAGGAATGATAAATGGATTGGGTGCTTGTGGTGTATGTGTTTACCAACATCGGAGCAAATTCCTTGTTTTATGTCACTTGGTGAAATAAATTATGTATTCCGAATGATGATGATGATTATGTTAATGATGATGATGGCGGTGATGATTATGATAATGATGATGATGGCGGTGATGATGATGATGATGATGATGATGATGATGATGATGATGATGATGATGATGATGATGATGATGATGATGATGATGATGATGATGATGATGAAACACGAACACGAGGAAGTAGAAGAAGGAGGAGGAGAAGAAGAAGATGGTGATGACGATGATGATGACGATATAAATGATGATGATGATGATGAGAAGATGATCAAGATAATGATGACGATATAAATGATGATGATGATGATGATGATGATGATGATGATGATGATGATGATGATGATGATGATGGTGTTGGTGATGATGTTGTTGGTGACGTATTGGCTGGGAAACGCAACGATGAAAGCGACAAAAGGTACTGGTACGGAGCCTTAGA
The DNA here is from genome assembly GCA_036898135.1 of Oncomelania hupensis. Classification (NCBI taxonomy): domain Eukaryota; kingdom Metazoa; phylum Mollusca; class Gastropoda; order Littorinimorpha; family Pomatiopsidae; genus Oncomelania; species Oncomelania hupensis. Next base: position 6,719,324 of record CM072518.1, on the reverse strand, counting down.
ATTGCTGTTAGCCTAACGAGGGTCTGGACAGTGAAATCCCTTCAGATAAGCTAGGATGAAGTCACTAGGACGTAGCGCTAGCCTCTTGGAAATAAGAGCTTTGGGAATATATCAGCGCACATTGACTGACGTATGATGTGGGAACAGAAGAAGAAGGAGGAGGAGGAGAAGGAGAGAGAGGAAGAGAAAGAAGGGGGGGAGGGGCGTGAGAGAGAGAGAATATGGGTAAATTTGAAAGAGAGAGATAGGAGGGGATGGGGAGAAAGAAACAAATAGGGCGAGAAAGATAGAAGAAAGGAGCGAGAGAGTGAGAGTGATAGAGAGGAGAAGGGGTAAGGGGGAGAAGAGAGGAGAAGAAAGAGTGCGCCCTGGAGTGATGGTGGATTGGGGTCTGCTGTAAGGCGAAGTCTGGCGACCTGGTATCGATCCTTGGACAGAGATCAATGGAGGAACGCTTTGCCGCATTGATCACCCTATCCCGGACTCCGCCAGGCCTTTAATCTCCACCCCTACCTTACCTACCACCTGTGACCTTTGAGCAGAACCTGTTCAACTGAATTTGCCCTGTACCCACCATCTGCTATGGAATTGTACAATCTCCGCCCGCCGACCGCCCACCCCATCTATGGTCTTTGACAATGGTTTAGAGAACGTTTTCTTAAATTGAATTTGCCTTAGGTACTGAGAATAGTTTTGTTGTTGGTAGAACCGTATCAAATTTTATAAATCCCGTCCGCTCACACCAACCCACCATCTTAGACTTTTTGCAGAGGGCTTTGAGAACTTCTTGATAAATTGATTTGTCCTTGTTATATCCAGGCGATATAATGATCGCTCCACACGCTTCCACCCACTGTCCATTGCTATCATCTTTGAAGTTTGTAAATGTAGTTGAGAACAGACCGTCAAATTCAATTCAATTTATTACTCCTTCGAATGAGAGTATAGAAAAGAGATCCTGACGCTCATGTGTTAGACGGGAGGGGGTAGGGGGTGCCGGCTACACAAATGCACCCAGCACGCACTAGGTCTCTTCTTCCCAACCCCTGTAGCACTTGTGTTCAGTCGTTGGGGCGTCAGACTATGCACCCAAAGGTTGCATGAGGCGCCTCGATCAGCGCCTTGAGCAGCTCTTGAGCTAGAAAAGCGCTATGTATGATTGATTAAATAAAAAATACAATAAAATTTGCCCTACCCAGGATATGTTTTGCTGGAATCATCGTGTAAACTTAAAGTCTGAATCCTCGAGCGCATCCTTCCCAACGCCGAACGGGCATCTTTGATTTTCACTGACTTACTCCATCTACCAGCATCACTATCGTGTTTGACCTTTGAAAATGGCTTTAAACAAAACCTGGTACATTCAGTCTGCATTAAATTTTTATCTTTTCATTTAAAGTCGCCCTTCTAGATCTAGTGATCTTAGACAACAACAAAAATGTGCCCAAAATGAAAGAACGTAATATTGATATGTTTGTGACCGTAAGTGTTTGCATGGGTGTGTGGGTAAGAAGTGGAGTGGAGTGTGTGGTGTATGGGTTCAAACCCCTCTCGCTATCTTTATATTAACGTTATAACGCTATATATGGCAAATGTTGGAAAATATAATCACACTTTATTAATAATATACACTTCAATAGGCCCGGAACATCTGAACCATCTATTTGCTTTAACAGATACATGGGTTCCTTATAGATCTAGTAATGTTGTGATACCCTGTGGGAAATAATAGTCTTAGCAGAATAAAAGTCTAAGGCTTTTACTTACAAAGTGTGCAGGGTTTGTCCTTTTGTACAGTTAATCTATTTTATGATTTTAATCTTCTCATCGTTATTGTGATTTGCTTTCAACTTGTTCACTAATGTGTGCTTTTGTGTGTGGTGCTGTAGCGTTGATCAAATCCATTTCTTGTGTATTATTCACTTGGCAATAAATTATCTTGTATATTGTAGGGAGTGCGCTGGTTAAACGATCATCTGTGGTGCCCCTACGACCTCCGAGTTACGGGATAGGATAGGATAGAATCTTGTAGGGGTTCTTCAGATTTTTTTTTGTTTTTTTAGGTGCATTGTAATATATTTTAACTAACTATTTTGTATACGCGAGCTCCCTTGTTTGGGGACTGTAATCCAAAGAAATTACTTAGTACTTTAGGATTGATTTATTTTGTAGTAATGGAGGCAAATGACGTTTCGATCACAATGGCGAACACCGGTCCTTTGTTCATTCAGACCATCGTGCCGCCGTGCGTCGTTGTGTTTTTTTTTAAATTTTTTTAATTAGTTTTTTTTTAATACATAAAAATTAACTGCCATTAACTGAAACACATCTAGAAATACATACAAATGTTTGTTGGTTTCCTATATAAACAAAATCAGTGGTGTGGGCAGTTACAATAAAGTAATGTAGCCTTAAACTGTGTGAAGCAAAATTGTTCACCTACCCTAACACGGTATTCATTACTTTCCTAGTTTGAGTGATATATCTCTATTCAATATTCGCATAATTATAATCCAGTATCTGTTATTCGCAAAAGAAGTACGCCTTTTTTTTTCTCTTTCTCAGTCTAGGCGCATACTTCAGATATGCTGACAGTGTCACTTGGAGATTGCCTAAGTAAAGAACTCGATTGGTTTCTTTATGCGGAAGGTGTCACATTCATGAAAGAGAATGGGGGGAAAATCGCATTGCATGTGTTAGCACTTTCTAGAGTCAAAAGGCATTAGTACCATCACTGCCTATCAGTCTTGCGTTCTTTGATGTATCTCACAAGCGCCTCAGAACAGCTCTCTTTGCTGGCGCTGTATTAAATCAGTTGCTATTCTTTTGCAAAGAACTGTAGACCTACATACTTATTCATTTACAAACACACATACCCATATACACATCTATATTATTAACGTACACTTTCAATGATTAACATTCTTCTTCTATCAATAACTATATGCACATAATTAAACGAACTTTAAAAAAACCCCGTGCACGTACATCTACACATACACACAACAGTTCTACGCACACATACACTTTTACTGATTAGCATACCTTTATTTATAATTAAATGCACATATTTATACGAACTTTAAAATAAAGCTGTGGAGAATTGATTTGACTACGCTCAGTAGTGCACGGCCGGGGGCAAAGGTCGAGTGCAAGGCCAGAGCTTGGAGGTTATGAAATGTTGACAGGAGGTATTAAATATGTATATAAGATGTATACATATAACAGGAACGCTGCATACGAGTAGTCTATGTTTTGCGCCGCTATGGTTCTTGTTGAGTGAGCTGTTGATATAAAACGGTTTTTACCACTCCGCTTCGGGAGCTGAGTCACTAGTAATATAAAAGTTAGTTACCTACTATAAGGGGCTGTCATGTGTAATACTTGCATAGTGACATAGGTGTCGAATATTGTGTAGAATCGTAAGCCTATAGTTTCTGTATAGAAATCACAGCATAACGCGTGAAAACGGTTTGTTGTGGAAAGGTAGATAAAGTTATACACTCTTATGCATTATATAAGCAATAAGCCGTGGGCGAAAGGCTAACATTTTCAAGCCTTCTGTTTCGTTTCAATTTGCTGGTAGGCCAATAATTGTAATAAATAATATAGACTATACACTCAAATGCAGAGCGTAACCAAAACGTCGTGTGCGAAAAGTAATACATTTTAATTCTGTATCATTTCCGCTTGCTGGTAGGCCAAGAATTATAATAAATGATTTACAAATGCAGCATAAAACCTACCAATAATATCAAATTTAAAGCCACCTTGCTAGAGCTATATTTTGTTATGCAGACCCTTGAAAGAAACGTCTGCATTTTAAAGTGAAAGTCTGTTTTACTGTAGAGTTTTCGAATCCGAAATACATAAGTTGTGAGAATAAATTGTAAAGCATAGGTCTACTGTTCAAAAGCCAGTGCCTTAACTTGGAACCTTTCACGCAAGTATGCTGAAACTAGTCTTTGCGAGAAATAAGTTTAAAATGTATGTATGCCAATTTATATTTAGTTGCAGTTTCGTTTATAAATCTAGGCTTATATTTTAATCTTGAGAAACTTGTATGGCCACTCTTATGTACCAAGTGCAATCCGCATCTTAAATGTAAGCAAACTGTAATACCCCCAGTTACCTACATTTTTTCTTCTGTGTACTGTGATGATGTAATGTATTATGAAGTGAGTTGTGCAATGAAGTAAGCTATTTGTTATGCGTATGATTGTCTTAATTAATGTTTTATATAACAAAAACTGTTAATATTTCTTTTAGTTTTTAATCTTTCCGTCTTAGTCCTTGTGCTACTAAAGACAAATTTCCATGTTATTGTATTTTAACTATGGACAATAAAGATTCGTATTCGTATTCGTATTCGTATTCGTAATCTGGTATTTTAGATGCAGTACAAAATCTTTAAAGAAACAGCATACATTATTGTAGGGTGGTCTAGCTCTCTTGCAACTTGCTTTGCGCACTTATGTATCATGCAGATGTATGAACAGAACAACCCCTTATGTGTAAACAACATATTTATGTTAGCAGTCTGTGTCACTTTGACTTGTTTCTTAGGCCTATATCACTGTATTTCAGATGCAGTACAAAATCTTTTACGAAACAACTGAATTTTAAGGCACTCTGTTTCACCGAGGCTTGCTTCGTAGACCACAGGCTCGGAAGCCTCTTCTTTCGTCTTTGTAACTTTCACTATCAGTACTACCTACTTACGTAAGTAGTAGTGATAGTGAAAGTATGAAAAGATTTCACAGCCTGTGCGTAGACCAAGAGCACTTATAGGGAGGTCTTGTAAAAAACGATATGAATACTGTATTAAACAATTTGAAGCGCAGAGGAAAGAGATGCGGTGGGAGTGGGTGGGAGAGAAGAGGGGGAGGGGGGGGGAGAACAATATCTTTTAGGTGTTGACAATAACATGCTTTGGCCGCTTATATTTCTTCTGAAGCTGTGTGTAAAGTTATGGTGCGTAAAGCGTACGTTTTAATCGTTCTTTTGCAGTGCAGTTTTGCCTGTGTAAAGCGTGTAAGACTTACACGTATCGCACAGAATGCAGCAGAAAATAGCCTAAATATGAATGCATTCTGTCTCACTTCAGTGGGCTGGTATTCATCTTCGTTAGACCTGTCATGTCCCTGCAGGTTATGTAGTAAATCTAGTGAGGAAGAGGAACACGTGGAAAACATGACATTGTATGTATATTAGTAAAGATTGCTGTTTAACTTAAGTTAATGGTTTATGTGTATTAGTGTGTAATAGTTTTATTAAACTATAGCCCAGTGCAAGGAGGCTTCTTACGCAACAAGGGGGTGAGTTATATTCCCGCGAGGGAGGAAAGGAAAAGAGAGGGTATGGGCAGGGGCCGGGGGAGAGGAGAGCGAGATGTCTGTAATATCTAGTATGATTGTGTTGAAAATATTGCTGAAGAACACCATTGACATTAAATCATTCTGCTCCACTGCGCTGTTCGTGTATGACATTTGTCCGTGATGTATTGTACACTGTTTGCTTTGGTTCAGGGCAGTAAAAAAAGAAGAATGCTGTATGCAAGTGATCAAAGATCTAACTGCTGTTTTGAAGACGTGAACGGGTTATATAAGTAAAAAGTGCAAGTGTTTTGCTTTTATTGCCAGGATTAATTTTCACGTCAGGACGCATTGGCCGGGATAACATCTTTCAAAGATAAAATTACAGTCTGATTTACTATCACAGAAAAGTGTAGCAGCGAAAGAGAAGTGTTGGATAGTTCTAGAACACGACTCAGAATACAGAATGCTTTTTTTCTTTTTTTTTAAATAAAAAAAAACAACAACAATAACAGCAGTGAACATTTGCAGGTTCGCAGTTGCGGGATACTGTGACAGTGGGTCTATTGTTACTTGGCTCTGCACAATGGAATGCTATTACCCACTCATCTTTGTCTGCGGGGATCGGCTAGTTTAATCACCCTGTGACTAATCTTAATACATTTATATGTTTAGCCCGGTCTGTGTGCGGATAGGGTTATAGAGATAGGGAGAAAATGGTAAAAGATTCATTGACACACTAGCTCTCGCACGGCTATGAATTATAGGTTGTCCAGCCAGTTGTTAACAGTAAATATCACACATTTATTTCCTCTACTCTATACATAATTCTCTAAACACTCTATTAACTTAAATGTCCAAATTCACTTCGAATAGTTCGTTCCTTGATGGGTCTATGCTGCTAATGTTCTTGATATTTGCTACTGTCTCATCATTGGTTTATTTGTTCTGGTTGGCCTAATGTTCTTGTTCAGAAAAGTGGACTACCGCAAAGTCCTTCTAGATCAGTGTTAGTGCGTTTCTTCTTGCACTTAGCTGATTCGTTGAGGTGTGGTGATGGTGTCTCCTCCTTTGTTGTTGACTATTGGGCGATTGGAGCTCAGTGCTCGATGTTCCCCTGCAGGCCGAATGTCAGGGTTGACTTTTAGTGGTCTATTTCCTTCATCGGACCAACAAGCCTGCTTGTCTGCAAAACATAAGACGAGTTTCTGCAACGCCTTGTATACTAAGGGAATGCCGAGCGTCTCACTGATGGCAGAAAGAGCCCTCAGTGATCGCTCCACTTTTACAAACATTCACAATGATAGAACATGAGACTTCACAAACATAATCCAACAATCCTATCCTATCCTATCCTATCCTATCCTATCCTATCCTAACCTGTCCCGTAACTCGGAGGTCGTATGGGCACCACAGATGATCGTTTAACCAGCATACTCCATCTTTCTCTGTCCTCAGCAACCCTGATGGCTTCGCTCAGTGTCAAACCAGTCCATTCTCGAGTGTTGTCCTCCCACCTCTTTATTGATCTCCCTCTTCTTCTACCTCCTTGCACTGTGCCTTGCAGAATGGTCTTTGCAAGGCCGGATGATCTGGTGACGTGGCCATATCATCGGAGTTTCCGTTTCTTCATCACTGTGAGCAGGTCATCGTGTTGTCCAATGGCTTGTGTGATGGTCTGTCGGACTTCGTCGTTGGTGATGTGTTGGGTATAGGAAATGCCCAGAAGTCTTCTGTAGCACCTCATCTCCATGCTTTGTATTCTTTGTTGTAGATCTGCTGTGAGGGTCCATGCTTTGCAAGCATATAGGAAGATAGAGATGACAAGGGAGCGCAACAGTCTTACTTTGGAATGTAGACTGATGGTCCTGTCTTTCCAAATGGGCTTCAACCTTGTCAAGCCAGCAGCTGTTTGTGCGATCCTGGAAAGGACTTCCTGTCGGGACCCATTGTCTGATACAATGGCTCCTAAATATGTGAAGCTATGCACTGTGTTGAGGGATTGGCCTTGGACTTTGATGTCCGTGCTGATGCCATTGGTGTTGTTGGTCATCATTTTGGTCTTCTCTGCACTTATTTCCATTCCATAAGCTCTGGAGGTGGTGTCAAGCATCTGTATCAAATGTTCAAGTTCTTGTTCCTCCCCAGCCAATCCACCAATGTCATCCGCAAAACGAAGATTGGAGATTGCTCTACCCCCTATGCTGACTTTGCCTTCGTGATCTGCAAGGGCATCTGACATGATGTGCTCTAGGAAGATGTTAAAGAGTGTTGGAGAGAGTGTACATCCTTGACGCACACCGATTGTTGTTCTGAACCAGTTCCCGATGGCGCTGTTATGGAGGACTGCACTGGTAGTCTTGTCATACAGGCTTTTGACGACTTCAATAATTTTAGGGCTGATGTTGTACACTTTCATTGTTGCCCATAGAGCTGCATGCCAGACTCGGTGAAACGCCTTCTTGAAGTCTATGAACACATGATATAGATGTTGTTGGTGCTGTATGTATTTCTCACAGATTATTCTGAGGTTGAAAATCTGTTCAGTGGTACTTTGCCCTGCCCTGAATTGGGAAGATTTCTTCTTCTTCTTCTCTGTTCTCGGGACATGCCAGAACTGATGGGTCTCCATTTGGTGTGTGGTTGTAAAGGTCAGAGCAGTACTCTGTCCATCTGTCCAAGACTTCTTGTTCTTCTGTAAGGCATATGCCAGACTTGCTTTGGATCGTGGAGACTTTGGGCTGTTTAACACTTGTCAGCCGCTTCACAGTCTGGTAGGCCTTCTTGCTGTTGTTCTTGTTCAGACTGTTCTCTATTTCCTGGCATTGATCGTCTATCCAGTTCTCCTTTGCTGTGCGCATTCCTTTTCGGATGTCATTGTTGATTTTTCGGTAGACATCAGCTCCCTGTGAGGTGTTCTTTTTCCAACAATATTATCAATAAATCGGGATGAAACAAAAGATTGATCATTTACCTTCTTGACAGTGTCAACCTGTGGCTATACTGCGATGAATTAATTTTACCCGTCACCTGCTTAGTCTTTAGCTAAAGAGATCTTTCAGCGTGCGTCCTTCTCGGTTGAGATTTAGACAAAGAATGACTACCTAACGTAGTGGTCAAGCTAAAGCCCGCAAAAATCTCGTGAGACCTGAGCGCTTCCTAGCGGGGGTTGTGGCTATACGTCAGCAGGATGAAGTCACTGCCTACCCTAGCGAGAGTTAGCTTACACATGCTTAGCACAATCCTTTACTTCTGTCGCCTGCTAGGCATCGACTTTAATTTACAAAAGCTACAGCAGGCTGAACTATTGAAGGCGTGAAGCCTTAATGCAGGGTCTAAAAAGCCCATTGTGACAGATACTACTACTACTTCTACCACTACTACTACTACTGCTATTACTACTACTACTACTAATTATAATAATAATGCTACTTATAACTAGGAACTTTCTATTTGATTGAAAGCTGACTCGATAGACTTGTGGTATTCTATTATCCTAAATTTCGCTGACAGACAGGAATCTAAATAGACTTTAAACTAAACTTGTCATCTTCTACTGCCCTACGTATATTTACCTAGGTGAATTAAAGGAATTCAAATAGACTTTAATATAAATTTTACTGCCCTAGATACGTGTAACGGACTTACAGGAATACGCAAGTATAGACCTCAACAGATTTGCGATATTGTGTTGCCTCAAATGGCATGGACTCTCTGAAATTTCTTTTTCATTGACTTGCTTAAGGGTCGACTCGATAGTTTCGATAATAGACTGGTGATATTTTGTGGCCGGAAGTACGTACAACGGACTTGCGCAATGCTACCAAGGAACTTTCTCCTGCACGGTTCTAACGTGCGTACGAGGAACGAGTTTACCGGCAGTGCTGTCAATTCACGAGGCAGGCACCAACAACAGCCTATGTGTCCCACAGATGATGCTTCTGTGAGTACTTGTCTTCTTCTTCTTCGTCTTCTTCTTCGTCTTCTTCTTCTTCGTCTTCTTCTTCGTCGTCTTTTTCTTCTTGGTCTCCTTCTTCTTAGTTACCACTAGAAAATACTAAACACTCTCTTTTGTAATGGTCACGTGGTAGTGACTGCTACCAAACTCTTTATACATACTTCTTCTTCTTCTTGGTCGTCGTTTCTTTCCCCTTCTACTGCTCTTCCTCAATTTTCCTGATCTTCTTCTTCTTCTTCTTCTTCTTCTTCTTCTTCTTCTTCTTCTTCTTCTTCTTCTTCTTCTTCTTCTTCTTCTTCTTCTTCTTCTTCTGAGAGAGAGAGAGAGAGAGAGTTAGTTAGAGTTAGTTGTGAAGGTTGCAGCTAGCGAACTAACAATCCGGACACGATCACTGAGGATGGAGGAGACAAAAGTTGAGGAGAATAAAGTTTGTAAAAAAAAAAAAAAGGGTGGGGGGGGGGGGGGGGTGATAAATTTAAAGAAAGAAAGAAAGGTAGAAAGGACGGAAGACGAAAAAGAAGAAGATGAAGATGAAGATGAAGAAGAAGAAGAAGAAGAAGAAGAATTATTTACATTGAAGTTTAACGTCTATATCCTCCATTTGTGCTACTGCAGACGGGGATAACCTTACCAAGAAAGAGTGTTAGGGATCTTCATCAACACTGAATCACCATAACATTCATACTGCTAAGATAGTAAGAATTGTCACCTTTATCTTGCTCACCACGGAAATTTAACCTGGGGCATCAGTATGCCAGACGAACAATCTACCACTGAGCTACGGCGATTGATCGGTGAAGATGGGGAGGAGGAGGAGAAGAAGAAGAAGGACAAGAAGAAGAAGATTAATTGTGAGCGAAGTATCACTCCTTCTAATGTGGCAGCTTTGAACGTTATTTTTGTACTCTTTTTTCCCCCTTGTCAACTCCGCTGACATGTGGGGGTGGTTGTTTGTAGATTATAGTCACACGACACTTTCGCATATGGGTGACTACTGGACCGATTTATACTGACACCAGCGGGCCAGTTGTTGGTAAAGGAGAAAATAATATGATCATACGTTGACCAATCCGGAATTCGAACCAGCGACCTTTCGGTTACTAGCAAGACGCTCTTACCACCTGAGCTACCCGGCCCCCTTACATGTGGGGTGATCTTGGGGCCCTTTAAATATCTGTCTTTTCTGATTCTTTATCCTATCTGCTGTGTCCAACCTACTACTACTACTACTACTACTACTACTACTACTACTACTACTACTACTACTACTACTACTACTACTACTACTACTACTACTACTACTACTACTAATAATAATAATAATAATAATAATAATAATACAGGATGCTATCACACGCTTTTTCTTGAATAGAACTCAAAGCGCGGCGATCTGAAGAGATCGCTATTACAGAAGGCGGAAGAGAAAGCAATTTATATTTTTGAAATATAGACTGACTGCATTCAATACCATTATTGAAGGAAAGAGAGGAAACCGGAGTATCCGGAGAGAACTCTGGGCGTCGTGAAAAGTCTTATACCCAAGCCACGTAAGTTCGTCTCATGCGGGTTTCGAACCCGCGACCTTCGCAATTCGGTCTAGGAAACCAGCAGCCTTGTTGGAAAGGTCTCTCAGTTTAGGGCTTTCACTGAAACCACAGTATGTGTTGATCGAACTCTGTAGTTTTACTTTCTTTGCAAGGTTTACTTGATCGTATGCACATGTTGCAGAATGTATGTATGACTCCTCCACGTCGTTCAATAATGACACGTGCGCTGAGGATACCGCAGTGCTATCACATAAAAAAGAAACCACATTGACCACGCCTCCTCCACAAATCCGTTTAACATTGTCAGCTTGCAACACAAAGAAACAACTCTTTGGAAAAATATAGTTGTTGTTTGTGCCTATTGATAGCAACTGCTAGCTGCCTTTCTAGCGCTAACAATAGTATCTAGTAGACTGTAGAACGTATTGATGTACCGTTAAACAGCGGAAATCACTCCCTGTAACAACATAAATGGAAAATTCAAACGTTAGCGATTGGTTTGAGCAACGATAGCCCACTTTTTTCATTGTTTTATGTAATAACATTGTGAATTTTAGGCTAAACTCATTTTTACTAAAAGTTAACAAATTCTTCGAATCGGGGTCCCCTTTAAGGCAACATCGGAAACATACAGTGATTGAGGGAAAAGGTCTCGTCTGCATGTATGCATCGGGAACGGTTTTGTTGTTGTGACAATGGGTCAAAGGTCAAGGACTGCGGTAAGTAGAGGGGACTGTACATTAATTCCGCTGAGCATCGTTGACTTAATATATAATTGATTGGTTTATGGAGGCTGTTACCCTTGTTGACATTCTCTCTCTATTACTGATGTGTAAGTCTTTCACCTTGAACGTACTTGTCTTACCTATAAGACACTTGGCGATAGAGAGATACGCACATAACACTGATTTATAGGAAGTGCTGTGTTTTAGTATAAAAAAACATAGTAATCACATATTAAACACATACACGTTACTATTTATTTATTTCGAAGGCACACTCAGCATGGGGGGATAGAGCAATCTCCAGACTTCGTTTTGCGGATGACATTGATGGATTGGCTGGAGAGGAACAAGAACTTGAACAGCTGGTACAGAGGCTTGACACCACCTCCAGAGCCTTTGGAATGGAAAGGAGTGCAGAGAAGACCAAAATGATGACCAACAACACCAATGGCATCAACACCGACATCAAAGTCAAAGGCCAATCCCTCAGCACAGTGCATATCTTCAAATATTTAGGAGCCATTGTATCAGACAATGGGTCCAGACAGGAAGTCCTCTCCAGGATCGCACAAACAACTGTTGCCCGGACAAGTTTGAAGCCCAATTGGAAAGACAGGACCGCCAGTCTACACTACAAGGTAAGGCTGCCGCGCCCCCTTGTCATCTCCATCTTCCTATACGATAGCGAAACGTGGAACCTCACAGCAGACCTACAACGAAGAATTCAAAGCATGGAGATGAGGTGCTACAAAAGACTTCTAGACATTTCCTATACCCAGCACATCACCAACGACGAAGTTCGACGGACCATCACACAAGCCATTGGACAACACGATGACCTGCTCACAGTGGTGAAGAAACGGAAACTCCGATGGTATGGCCACGTGATCAGAGCATCAGGCCTTGCAAAGACTATCCTGCAAGGCACGGTGCAATAAGGCAGAAGTTGAGGGAGACAGAAAAAGAGGTGGGAAGACAACACTTGAGAATGGACTGGCTTGAAACTGAGCGACGCCATGACAGTTGCTGATGACAGAGAAAGATGGAGTACGTTGGTTAAACGATCATCTGTGGTGCCCCAACGGCTTTCGATTTACGGTTAGGAGAGGATAGGATGTGATAGGATAGATTAGATTTATTTATTGATGTTTTACTTTCACTTGACATTTCTCGACACTGGTCCTTTGTGTTAAACTCTGCTCACCGATAGTTTATTTTAAAGCAAAGGAATCGAGCTGTATCATTTAAGTAGAAGGAGATCACTCTTGAAGTTGGCAGCTACACAGGCTGCCTGCAGTTTGTTTGTGTGTGCTTGTGTTAGCGAGAAGTCAGTTCTCCACGCATTTCCGCCGGTCTGGGTTCAACTGGCATGGTTTGCATTCAGATGTGGCGGTGCTGTCAGCTGAAATCTAGGCTGACGGAAAGGAGGATGTAAATGAAGGTTGAGGAGGAGGAGATGGAGAAGTAGAAGAAGAAGAGGAAGAAGTTTAAGATTGTTACCCTATCCGTAATGTTAAATTAATTTCATAAAATTAATGTATTATCATTGTTAATTTGTCCAAAATCGCATTGTTAATAGACAATAAATTTGAAGTGCCAAAAAGAACAAGAAAAAGAAGAAGAAGACGCACATTAGTCTCTTTCAGTTTTGAACTCTAACTTCTTTCTGAATCAATGTTTCCTTGCAACTTAAGTTCGAAAATTTGACTTCCACATGAACTCTAGAAATTGGCAGCAGCGGCTTTGCGATTCATGACGCAAGTCTAGTGCATATCTTGTGTATGTCTTGTGCATGTTTAGTTTATGTCTGGGCCGACGTAAGTTTAATTCTATCTTCAACAGCAAACGGAGGAATGGAAAGTAGGCCTACCATTTCATTAATCTTTACAATATTTTCCTTTCGGCGTTGTATGTAAAATATATAGGAATGAGAGTTATTGGAGTACGTTAAAGTAGAATATAGATGAGAGAGAGACATACAAGAGACGGAGAGAGAAAGAGAGAGAGAGAGAGAGAGAGAGAGAGAGAGAGAGAGAGAGAGAGTATGTGCGCGCCTATGCGGACCTGCGTGTACGCGCATGCGTGCTTGCGTGTGTGTTTGCAGAGAGAGAGAGAGAGAAAGAGAGAGAGTTAATGTGTGTGTGTGTGTGCGCGCGCGCGGGTATGCGTGCGTGCTTGAGTTTGTGTGGTCTCTGGCTATATGTTTTGAAGTGTCTGTGATCTTGATGTAGGCCTATATGTCAGCTCCGTGCGTGTATATTGATACGGGCTTGAATATCGCCATCTTCAGTTCGTGTGGCACCGCTATCATAATGATAAGGTTCCTAATATTTCATAACTCTGAATAATGTGTCATATGAACGCGCGAAAGATGCACGTGTGAGGAAACATGCCGGCATACAGATATTATTATATTTTTTAAAAAAATCATTAAAAAAAATAAAAATAAAATTTATTATTATTATTATTATTATTATTATTATTATTATTATTATTATTATTATTATTATTACTGATTTATTGATTTCTTATTATTATTATTATTATTATTATTATTATTATTATTATTATTATTATTATTATTATTATTATTAAAAAATAGAAATGCTGGTCTACCACACACATATACAGCGTGGCTGAGATTGGACCTTGGAGGAAAGATTTTCCTCCAAGGATTGGACGATGTGTTCTCACCGTTCAGAGAGGGATTAGGCCGCTCTGTGTGTGGCACTCAGTGCATGCACGTAAGTGGTGGATTGCAATACTGTGCTACATATTTGGAGTTACATCGCATAGACATGTTTGGTTGGCCAATGTAAACACACATGTGAAGTTAATGTTTAATAAAACAAACATGTATTGAAGGAACACAGTCAATGTAATATAGCACACAGCCAAAACAAAGAAGAAAGGAGAAAGTGTAATGGCTAAACTATTAAATGTTATAATTATTAATTTACGTATTTAAGTGTTCTTCTATAGCGCTTTTCCAACTCAACAGCTGCTCAGGGCGCTGGCCAATACAGGATCTAACTCAAGCGGCCCGAGGCGCCCACTTTCACAGCTCTTGGGCTCTGGCACCCAGACAACTGAACACAATCATGACCGATCGGGTTTGGGGAGTAAGGACCTAGTGCTTGCTTTGTGTAGCCGGCATTCAACCGTCTAGGACATGAGCGTCAGGATTTTTTAAAGTCCCTGCAATGGTATGCTTGCGTGCGCAGACTAGACCACGGTTTATATTGTCAGTATAAAAATTAGATTGTAGTATACACCAGCTGGTTAAGGGGGAAAAGCAGACTAGACCACGGTTGATATTGTCAGTATAAATATTAGATTGTAGTATACACCAGCCGGTGGGGCCGGGTAGCTCAGTTGGTAAGAGCGTCTTGCTAGTAACCGAAAGGTCGCTGGTTCGAATCCCGGATTGGTCAACGTGTGATCATATTATTTTCCCCATTACCAACAACTAGCCCGCTGGTGTCAGTATAAATCGGTCCAGTAGTCACCTATATGCGAAAGTGTCGTGTGACTATAATCTACAAACAACAACACCAGCCGGTTAAGGGGAAAAAGCAGGAACTGTGCGCTTTTATAAATAAGAAAGTTGGGAAGGCTACGTGATGTGAGACGTCATCAGCTGAAACTTACTGTTAGCTGGCTGGCACCATCCCAAGATTGTAGAGAATACTGTCTGATTAACAGAGATTTCAGTGTGGATTTATGTCCGAGATGATTATACCGCTTCTCTCGAATTTCCCTTATTAAAAGACACAGGTGTGCTATGAACTCCTGACCACACATCCATAATCTTTTTCTTTCTATTTCTTTTTCTCTCGCCATCCCCCCCCCCTTACCCCCTACCCGCCCATCCCCCACAAACTCACTTTGACAACGCCATCTCCACTGATCATTTTAACATTCACAGTGAGTGTATCCCCAGTTAAAAAGCTTCTTACAACACACACACACACACACACACACACACACCCACACACACCCACACACACCCACACACACACACACACACACACACTCTCTCTCTCTCTTTCGAAAGTAAGCCTATAATTATTTTTTAAATTTATAAAATCCGTAGTTTTGTGCCTATTAATAGCAACTTCTAGCCACCCCTCCTGTTAAGAATAACATCTACCAAAGCCGGTAAAAGGCAGAATCATTCTGTATTAAATATATTTAAAAAAAGTTAAGTTTCTCTGTAATTTTTGTTTGTTTTAGGTTGATACGTTAGACCCTACCTACCCCAAACACTAAAGACGCTTTCTGGAAACCGCGTGGTTCATTCAGAAATAGGGTCAACAGTCACATGCACACCGCTATGGTATTGATGTACCGTTAAACAGGACAAATCACTCCCTGTCAGGACAGAAATGGACAATAATAGCGGTTGGTTTGAGCAACGACAGCCCGCGTTGTCATTGTGTAAACACTACCAAGTTTAGGGTACACCCTTTTTGGCCAAAAGTAAACAAAGCCTTTGAATTGGGCCCCTTTAATCAGAGGAATCTTACAAAACAACTCCCAGCTCCGCGTTCATCAATAGCAGTTAACCAATCCTCTAAACAAGCAAGCTCTTTGTTGTTGTTGTTGCTTGTTTGGTTGGTTGTTTTACTAGAAGGATATAGGACCTACTAGTTATAAACAAAATAAAGGTATTTCGCAAGGACAGTTGTTGGAATTGTCAGCACACCCTAATAGCTTATTGACGTCACTGCAGCGGTAAGAAGTTTGGATGGCGTCAGTTTGCACGTCAATAGAGCTCCCTCGCGTCTCTTGTCTAGTCATATAAGATGAGATCAGAGATAATAAGTTAATATATCAACCTCTACACACTGTCGCCGATAACTGATGTCCTTCCCAACCTCTATATCCCCCTGCCGATAGGGTATGACGGTATTATGTAGCCTAATATATACTTGATATCGTAATTATGTTTGTGAGTGTGCGCGTGGTTTGCCTGTGTGCTTGCGAGCGTGCGTCATTGTGTAGAGTGTATAATAGTAATAATTTACATTTGTACAGCGCCCTTCCTCACTAGAGCTCATAGCGCTTTACAGAAGAAAAATAAATAAATAAATAAATAATATTAAATAAATACATACATAAATAATGAAACGAAGCGAAAGCAAAACATGAAAGACCAAATCAGAACATATAAAACACACACACACACGCACGCACACACAAATACACACCCACACATGTGTGTGTGTGTGTGTGTGTGTGTACGTGTGTGTCTGTGTCTGTCTATCTGTCTGTCTGTCAGTATGTCTGCGCGTTGGTCCTGATTTGGCTCGGAAGAGTCCGCTGGACCTAAAGCAATAACCATGTAATGTAATGTAATGTAATGTCTGCGCGTGCGCTTAACTCATCTTAAAGCAAACTACAAAGCACTTCCTATTGTGATCGGGAATTCCCGGAACCACTGACGCAGTTGGAATAATACTGCGTTGGTCGACGAAAATAATGACAGAATCACTGTCTACATTCTGATTAGTGCTATCCATAAGCGATACATTTGCTCTTTTATTTGTAAAATTTGTTTACTATGTAAGCTATCCCTAATTTACCCATTTTATGTTTTACATTACATCATTCTTTCTCAGAGGCGTTATTATTATATTTTTAAAAGAACAAACTGTTGTGCTATTAATAAGCAACACATGATTCATATCCAATCCTTAATTTTAAAAAGGGTTATTGTTTGTTTTTAATCTTATTTGTTTCGGTGGGACAGCACTGTGAATTTGAAAAGAACGTGTGACGGTAAATGTAGGGGTTCTTTAACTGAACATCAAATGCTCTGCTCGCCTTTGTAACTTCTGGCAGCGAGTTGTTGGTTGTTTTATTCATGGCTTCTTCATCGAGATGATAAGACGCACATTCGCCTCACATACACGCATACATATAAAATACCTAATCACATTAACTCAGCCACTGGAGGATCAATCAAAGGTTTTGCTAATCTAACGCTTACATCAAAGCTTATGCTCTCAATGGAATTGATAATATGAACTTCAGTTGGCAAAAATGGGCGAATATGACTGCATTGAAGTAATACATGTTTCAATAAAATAGATTCACCGCATATGCATTTAACTGTTTAAAAAACAATATTTGGTTTTGATTGATTTTAATATATTATATGTGCCATGCTTGAAACAGATCTGGCAATTCCACTGAGTTAATCATAGTTTCAATTAAGTTTCATCTCTTTTACCCAAAAAGAAAAAAAAAAGTTTTAAATAGAGTTTTGTAATTTTTTGTTTAAATTTTTTTAAGAAGAAAACGGTTTTGTTTTATTTGAGAATTAATATTTGAAGCACCACGATTTGCAGCCCGATGAGCCCAATCATGATAAAGGAATCCACAGTGTGAGGGAAACCAGCGAAAATTCAGCGAAGTGCCATTAGTTATCAAATTGTAAATAATTTTCCAAAATAATTTGTTTTCTTTCACCAAGATTGTCTAACTTAATGCTTATAAAACTGACTTAGAATCTACGCATAAAACCATACTGGATATACTCACAGAAAGATTTTACATTAATTTTATTTAGACCCATTAATAACAGGCGTCAAATAAGCTGAATTTGCACAAGGTACAGTGACAGCTTGCGCCAGACGGCCTTTTCTAGTGCCTAAACAGCCTTCAGCTCTGCTTCGCATCTGCAAGGATTCCACTTTTCCCAGTGTCATTGAACCAGGAGGTCGTGCCTGCCTTTATTTACATTTTGACCGAGCTGCAGGTTTTTCTGTGGCTCTTCAAACGTGCTTACATGCCCTTGTTTCCACAGAGTCTGATGCATGCCAGTTATCTCCCATTGCGCATGGTTCCTTCGTGGTAAGAAAGAAAGAAAAAAGATGTTTAAAAAAAAAAGAACTACCACCAACACACACACACACACACACACACACACACACACGCGCGCGCAAGAGAGCGCGCGCGCACACACACAAACACACACCAGAAATGCACTAAAAGAGAATAGGAGCAAGGCACACACACACACACACACACACACACACACACACACATGTATATATGCACACACGCACACATATACGTCCTTCTCCCCTTTACCCTACCACACCAATAAAGAGGTTCTGCAATCAATTAAATTTGAAAGAGGACACAGAAAATGATAAAATGATGAAAAAATCGATTGCATCCGGACACACTTATTTTTCTGTCCATGCGTACATCTAGCGTCAAATAACTTTATCACTATTTCAAGAATATAATATAGAAGGGAAATTAGAAAAACGGAAATCACGTTAATCAATATAAAGAAACTAGAAGATACGATGGGGAAGATGCACATCAGTAGAGGTGAAATAATCTTACAACCAGAAATAGTCGATCTCCCCGTTTAGAAGTACGTATAGTAGGAACAGTTTGTTTACATTTAAACAAGGAAGAGACTCCTGAAATTCGAAACTCAGCGGTCGGTTTGAGCAACGATTACCCATTATATCATCTTTTAATGTGACAGACATGCAATTTTTGATGTAATTAATTGTCACCCAAAATAAACAAACATTTGTAACAGCCTGACCCTTTAAAGTAAAATAGTTTTAAATACAATATGAATACTATGGAAGGAATGCACTACTACTACTACTACTATTACTACTACTACTACTAATTATAATAGAGACTATACGCAACGTATTCCTTAGACTCAAAACTCGGCGATCTGTAACCAACATACACGCTGACATGTAACATATTCTCCTACAAATGTAATCACTTTTATATAGCACTTGAATAGCTCAGGAGCCGCTCAATTGGCTGACAGGTACAGGATGTAACTCATGTACACCCATTCGTCACTCACATAGGTGGTGTAAAGGCAGGTCGCTATTAGAAGACGGAAAGGAAATCCAATGTTATTTTGGAAAGTTTAGATAGACTGCATCCAATACCGTTATTGATGGGAGGGAGGGAACCGGAGTACCTGGAGAAAATCCTCGGCGACCTGAAAATAAGACTAGGAGTACAACAGTTCGCGATCGCTTTCTCTTGAGCACTGTGCGGTGTCCATTACAATGCAATGTATGTATAAATAAATATTCTTTGTCATAATTATTGTGCTGAACGCTGCGAAAGATCTGGTGGTCTCCTTATACCGAAAGGCCTTTGGCTAGAAGTGCACAATACAGCAATAATGGTCATGTTACTGAGTAATGCACGAGGTTCAAGAATGCCTTATGTAGGAGGATTCTCCATTATTTTGTGGTCTTAGCTGCCCAAAGTCTGCGAATTCGCACCGAATAATCGATGGCAAGAAGTGGGAAAGATAACAGGCGAGTCCAAAACCAGAACAGAACAAATATAACGTGAAAAGAGAGAGAGAGAGAGAGAGAGAGAGAGAGAGAGAGAGAGAGAGAGAGAGAGAGAGAGAGAGAGAGAGAGAGAGAGAGAGAGAGAGAGAGAGAGACAGACAGACAAACAGGAGAGGAGAGATAAGATAACAATTTTTAAGGGTAATTGATGATCGTGCTTTTTTACAATCTTCACTGCCTTTGGGGCTTGTAACAATACAATAACAAAACAAAATAACATAACTTATAACATTAAATAAAAATATAATTCAATAAAAACCACACCCCACCACACTCCCTCTCAAACACCAAACACCAAATTATAACACAAAAGTAGCTCATTAAACTAACGACGAGTAACGTTAATGTGCTGTAAAAGATGATTTCTAAAGGATGTGTACATGCTTTTGCGGAGAATGGAGAGAGAGCGAGAGAGAGAGAGTGAGAGAGAGAGAGAGAGAGAGATAGAGAGAGAGAAGATTAGAGCTGAGGGAGAACCAGAGAATGCAGAAAACACCCTTCTATAAAACCAGATCGTAATAAGCGCTAGGGGTAGAAAAGGATGTCTAGAGCTACGACTTCTGATTATGTTACCATACTACCCACTCTCTCTTACACTCACAGTGCTACTAAGAATGACATTCTGGATGTAGAGTCTATGATGTTCTCTCTGTACTAAGCTAATGTGTGATGGAGGTCTTCCTGTTTCTCCTCTCTCTCTCTCACTCCTCTCTCTCTCTCCATTCACTCTCACTATCTCTATGCTCTCTCTCTCTCCCTCCATCTCTCTCTCCCCTCTCTCTTCCACCAACTCCACTCTCTCTCTCTCTCTCTCCACAACACCATGATCCTCACGACCCCTAGTCACCCATAAGAGACATCTAGAGCATTTCACGATGTACGTCCTGTTATATAACGAAGCGTTTCTCTGTCCCCATTACTTAGCGAAGTACATGATTTTTCCGACGTCCTCACTTTTCATAGATCACATTTTACCAATCTCACCACATAGTCCACTCGCATGTTCAGAAGAGATGTATAATGGTTGCGTTACTGGAGTGGTGAAGGGGACAAAACGTCGACTAAGGAATACACAACGCCCCCAGTTGACTCAACTATGTGGACCTATTTTCTTAAGAGATAAATCAACACACCAGAGAGAGAGACAACACATTACGCTCCCAACATAAGTGATCTCACATCACGCTCCCACACACCACAAGGCTATGGACACCTTTACTTTTTTTTTACACAGAAACACTACTCCACGTACACATTACACACATTCAGAAACACACATATTTGAGAAAAGACGAGAGAACACAGAAACCACAAAAACAGGTTGAAGATAGCACAGCTACACAAATAGCATTATAGTCGATGGTATGTGGGCCTAGCGGGGGTACAGAAAGGGATGGTCATGCACGGGGGCATTAAAAAGAGTGAGAGAATTTAACATGGACACTGATAAAGCATTTGGGAGGTGCAGAAGGCAGTAGAAGGTAGAGAGAGTGTGAAGTAAAAACCTCCATTGCACAACGGAGGGATGACCTCCCAAGGCAGAGTGAGAGAAGAATAACAAGGCAGTGTGAACTCAAGGCGGGTGTGGGTGAAAAAACCTGGTAATTACATTTTAAGGGTAATAATAACAAGGATAGCATGGGATACTTACAATTAGAGATAATTAGCAATTATCATTAAATTACAAATATGTTTGTGTGATCATGTTTACTACAGTCATCAATCCGCCTGGAAATGCCGCCAACACAACTGAAAATTCTAATTACAAATAATTAAATAGAACAAATTAAAACACGTGATACATAATTCCTGCAACGCGGCTTACAGCGTCAAAACCCAAACCAGAAACAGTATGTTGATAATTGTAATTAACACGTGTTCTGTGTAACGAAAATTCAGAAACTCAATGTTCACACGAGGTTTTCAGTTTTAACAACACGCATTTGTAGGGCCAAAAAGGGCGTGCTGGGAACATGGTCGCATTCTTTTTAGCAGCGCACAGAAAAAGACTGTCATCTTTTTTTATTTCTTTTTTTTTTTTTTTTTTTTAGTATAATTGTCTATTTTTTAGCCATAACTTACAAAAGGTTTTGGCGTTTCACTGATAGGAAGCTGTATAGGAGTTTTATGAACATAGAATTAAACATCCACTCATACAGGACAGACTAACGTGATAATTTCACATTAACCTCTTTTGAAAAATGGTAGTCCGCTACTCGAGGCATCAATCGCTAATTATCAGAATTATCACTAATTAATCCATTACCTCGGGAGAAAACCGTGAATAGGTGCAGGGTAACGTGATGCAAGAGAATTGTGCAGATTATCATTGTTATGAGATGTGTTAGTTTTATTAGTGACTTTGGGTTGTTATGGGTTGACAAGGTAAAAATAAATTTTATTTAATGGGGTGATCATATTTTTTCTGTTTATGTTATAGTATATGCTTAATTCTGGCAGCGGCTTACTAGCGATATGGAGGAAATGTAAGCAGGTTAATGTACAAAGAGAGATTAACACTGTGTTATGTGTGTAATTTGCAAATAGTTAAGACTAATTTCAGTTTAACCACGCTTTGCTAGGGCCAAAACCCCAGGCGTGCTGGGAACAGTGCCGCTGCCGCGCATGCGCATCGCGCCTGGGGCCGCGCATGCTCATCTTGATATTTATAATTTTCAGTGACAATTGTATTTATCGCTTGATAATTGTAATAATCGCTTGATAATTGTAACTATCTCATGTTATTAGTAATTATCAGGTTTTGGCGCTAGGACAGCATGGCAAATACTGATAATTATTAATTAACACTGCGGATTACCGGTATCTCTGTAAATTACACAGAACACGTGATAATTTCAATTATCTCGTGATAATGGTAACTCTCGGTTTTGGCGCTAGTAGACCGTCATACAATCATGCTGCTACTGTCAGAAATTCACTTTTATCCTGCTCACCTCGGGGAAGGACCCGGGGCCTCGGTGTGCTCAGCGAACGCTTACCGTGGAGCTACGGCCACGGGCAATTGTAAGAAAGTAGCTTTAGTATTCTGACGTTCGATGGACTTCTGTTAGTGTGACAATAGAGTAGGAAATCGACGCGTGGAGCAGGATGAGTGAGCTAGTAGATAATGGGGGATTTTGTAGCAAAAGAGAGAGTGGGGCCGGGTAGCTCAGTTGGTAAGAGCGTCTTGCTAGTAACCGAAAGGTCGCTGGTTCGAATCCCGGATTGGTCTACGTGTGATCATATTATTTTCCCCTTTACCAACAACTGGCCCGCTGGTGTCAGTATAAATCGGTCCAGTAGTCACCTATATGCGAAAATGTCGTGTGACTATAATCTACAAACAACAAAAGAGAGGATTGTCGTCTTCTTCTGCAAATATTTATAGCTACATCGAGATTATGAAGGTATGATGGAAACCCTAGCCGGTCTTCGTCATATCCCCAAGTTTTCATCAACCTCGTAAATCGTTATCGATATCCTTTCTTTTTTATTCTTCTTCTCCCATTTTTGTTTTTGTTTGTTTGAAACTTTCGCACAACCTCCCGAAAACACAAAGGAATAATGTTTTTTTTTTAAAGAGATAATAGAATTAGGACTGGTGAATATCTGTTTTCCCCAACGAATTATTTTGACAAAGAGTCCGGCAAAGAGATGGAAAAAGGAAATGGTTGTATGAATAATTGAGCGAAGGATGGCACGTTGAATGTAGGCTGTGTGTAAATAATTCATGGAACTCGGTTGGAGTTTGTGTGCGGTTTGCATTAGGTCATTGGCATCATGCTGTTTCCTACCAACTTTGTGAGGTTAGTGCTGATGAAATGACGGAGCCTAGATAGGACAAGAATAGGATTTTAAAAATGAATCCAATCCATCGAAATTGGCAATGCCTTGCACTTTGGTGGTTAGGTGATTATTTTTCTATGATCCTTTCACACACTCTTTTGGTTGAGTGCAAGCGAGCGTTCCCCTCCCTGAAAAAATTTGTTTTCTATTGTGAAATATTTGATAGCGCTTTGAGACCAGTATTTGTTATTGATTTAATTAATTTATTTCAGTTTTCTTATACAGCGCCTTTCCAGTTCAGGGGTTGCTCAAGGCTCTGGTAATACAGGATCTAAACAAAAGCGCCCGAGGCGCCCACTTGCAAGCTTTGGGCGCATAGTCTGACCCCCAGACGACGGACCACAACAATCCTGGGCGACCGGAATGGGGACAGGGACTTGGCGAGTGTATTTGTGTAGGCGGCACTCACCCGTCTAGCACATGAGAGTCATGATCTTTACAGTCCGTATCATCGAATGCGTGCATGCACAGACTAGACCTCGGTTTATACTCTCATCCGTAGGAAAAGGTGCGCAGTGTCTCGGGGTAATTTTTGTGTACATTATTATTATTATTATTATTATTATTATTATTATTATTATTATTATTATTATTATTAATTTATTTATTAAATTTTTTTTTAAAGTAACCAGGCCATCAACGGGGTTTGAACCACTGCCTATACAGTACATGTACAGGCTGCAATGTTATCGCCTCACATTCCAGTACACTCCATTGAGCCAACTGCGCTCCCTGCAGCGCTATTGTTTTTTGTTTTTTTTTTTTTTTTTTTTGGGGGGGGGGGTGGGGGGTGAGTGGGGTGGGGGGTGAGTGTGAAATCGCTAATGCAAATGACATTATTATTATTATTATTATTATTATTATTATTATTATTATTATTATTATTATTATTATTATTATTATTATTATTATTATTATTATTTGGATCTTGACTGCCACAAACTAATTGGTTGCCACTGCTTGATCTGAGAGTCCAGCGCTTTGAGCAGCGTTTTGAGCTTGTAAGCCAGAGCAACGTCTAAATAATCCATTATGACCCACGTAGTACTGGTTCTTGATCATAGAGAGGTTTCACTTACAAGTTAACCCCTAAACCGGTATCAGAAGGAATAGGAGACGAAATTGTACACGGTACCTTACTACTACTGCTGCTGCTGCTGCTGCTGCTGCTGCTGCTCCTCCTCCTCCTCCTCCTACTACTACTACTACTACTACTACGACTACTACGACTACTACTACTACTACTACTACTACTACTACTACTACTACTACTACTACTACTACTACTACTAGGTGTGGGTTATGCAGCGCGTTTGCCTAAATAAATCAGTTAAAAGCGCAGGATGTGTGAGCTGTCAGTTTTTGTTTCGTTGGTTTGTGTAGTGCAAAGTTCAGTGACTCCCTCCCCCCCCCCCCCCCCCACTCATTTAGTAAATTTAGCTTCCCGTGTGGAAAGGGAGAGGGAGTGAAACACAATGAATACAGACAGAGCTACTCACTTAAAGAGCTATCACATTTTTTTTTACATACAATGACAAATAAAAAGAACATTTAAAAAAACACCTGAAAATTACTAAATAAATAAATACATACATACATGTAAATACGTTGTAAGCAATGCTATATAGTTCGTTATTTGTTCCTATTTTTAACCGTTGCAGTTATTTTAGCGGTCAAATGTTGTGGGCTAATTTACGTAGATTCATCTGTGACCAAAAAAAATTTCATCAAATGGAAGTATATCCTTGGTGTGTGTGTGGTTTTTTTTTTTTTCATAAATAGTAATGCATATCTTAGCGACAAGGATAACGTAATTTACTTGTAGCTCTTCACCCGTTTTCAAACATTCAGGTTACAAGCACCGAAAATAACCTTTGTTGCACCAATCTACACAGTTTTTCTGAAATGTAAAATCAAATATTGTTGAATCATTTTCCAGCATGTTTTTACAAAAGGGCAATTATAGAAAAAATGTTCAATTACATCAGCTTCATCAGGACAATATGAACATTTATTGGTTTTAATAACTTTCACCTCACTGAGGAGTATATGTAGGATTGATATTGTGCATTATTTTCCAACGCAGAAGCCGGAATCTTATTTCTTTGGTTGACTCATAGGTCAACGACCACACTTGTTTTGAAAATTCTATCTTGAGTTTTCGTTTCCTAAATCCTTCACAACAAGGACTAGAGTATAGTTTCTGAACCAATTCTTCCCTGAAACCTTTTACTGATAGAATTTTCTTTCCAATGAATAAATGAAAGTAACTCTTGTCCCGCTCATATTTATCGTTTCGTTTTAAAAGAAACCTTCTATCAGCGTTACGTACAAACATTTATATCCTATAGGACGGGAGGGAGAACTGCCTACTTTATATAGTAAATTTCATCTATAGAGAGTAATTGATCATTTTCATCAAGAATATCATATATAAAATTAAGGTTTGCCTTGATCCATTGTAAAAAAAAAAAGTACATTATCTTGGTATTTTACTTCTCTATTATTCCATAGAGTTTGTGAAGAAACGTTACTGACAATGTTGTTATATAGCCAAGTTCGCACAACTGTAGCCCCGAAAAAGCTCGGTGACGTGATGTAGCCGAAAAAGTAATCCCCTTAACCTAGTGGATCACAGGTGATGTCAATGACATTTTGTTTTCTTTTTGTCTGTCTATTGATGATGATGTCAGCAGGATGACGGAACAGCATTAATACACAGATTAGCCATCTGCCCACGCACACCTATTACAGCCCCGTTGTCCTTGTTGACACATGTGTGCACGTGCATCATGGTCTGTTTAATGCTGATTCTCAGCGTCAGCCACAGAGAGCGCCACCCAGGACGACGGGGAATATCAATGACATGAAAATACTGAACACTCTCAGTATTTTGTAGTAGTCACGCGATAGTGATTACTATGTCACTGTTTGTGCAAAGGTTGTGTGTGTGTGTGTGTGTGTGTGTGTTATTTTATCTGGCACTGACACCATGGCACTGAACGTAGGACACGGCGGCAGGATCTTTGAAATTCGTGCTTTGGAATGTATCTGTGCACTGAAGACTAGTGCTCGGTTTCTACTCTTTATCCCAAAATGTGCCACTTGGCAAAGAAGGATTATTATAAATTAATTGCTGAATTTATGCATCTGCAGTGTACATGATATATTGTTTTTACGGAGTCCTTGGTTTTGCTGTAGGCACACATCTTATTCTTTACTGTCACTGGATCGTTTGTTTAAAAAGTACAAGCCATATGATGTATAATATGGATCATTCACCAGGACGTGGTGTACAGTGGACGTCGCGTGATGTGTTTGACGTACTGATGGTGGATTTTTGCCGATGAGCTGATATGACAAAATCTTGTTCACTGGACTGTTTGTTTTGACATGACAAACAGTGATTTAAGACGTACAGCAGAGGTCGCTTGATTTGTTGCATATATTGATGGTGTATCTTCACCGTTGAATAAACCAATGTTAGATTGTGGATTTTTGAAATTTGAATTCGTCACTCATGTGGAGGATATTCGGGTAGCAGTCTCAGCAAAGAGGAAGCCGCTAAGTAGCGCCAACCAAATGTAGTGCACACAGTCTCACCACCTTGGTTTGTTGACAGTAACAAGGGGTTGAAATAATGCCAGTACATGACACATGCACAACAGCTGTCTGTTAGATATAGTACCCCTAGAGATGTATCTTTAATGCAGACGCACACCTATCAATGAGCCTGCATTGAAAGACCTTCAATGATGGGTCTGAAATGGGATGTTGAAACATACACTGACAGCCTCCGTCTCTCTCTCTCTCTTTCTCTCTCTCTCTCTCTCTCTTTCTATGTCACACACATCCACGCCCATACACACGGACGCACGCATGCACAGATATACACAAGCGTTCACACCCCCACCTCCATCCCTCACACACACGCACGCACACATAGAGTTAGGAAAATGTGAAAGATTGAGAGATAAAGGGGGAAAAAATTACGAGAGAGAGAGAGAGAGAGAGAGAGAGAGAGAGAGATGTGGAAAGAGATGGAGTGGGTGTAGACGAGCACTTCTACCGATATGTGAGAGATATGAGACGTTAATTATTTCCTCGTAATGGCTGCGCGCAGTTCGATAGTTTTTCTTTTATCTGACAGCCCAGGAAACAGCTGCTTGCGACTGAGCGCGATAAGGCTTAACACACGGTTGAACTCTCTTGTTACGATTGCCCAGTGGCACGGCTCAACAGTGGTATTTTGAATTGAGCACCTCAGTCGTTATTGTTCGAATGTGAGCTGAAACAATGCGCAACACACCACAGTTCCTTCTGCTGTGATTGGGTATCTGGCTCTGTTTACAACCCAGAGAAAGAACAGCAGAGAGAGAGAGACAGAGAGAGAGAGACAGAGAGAGAGAGACAGAGAGAGAGACAGAGAGAGAGAGAGAGAGAGACAGAGACAGAGAAAATGGCACATGAAGCTCGTGTAGCCGACCCTGAGAATAGGAGGTCATTGAACCTGGTTTTCATCTTGAGTAGGCTCTAAGTCATAACAGTACTCTATCAAGAGAGTGAAATGATTTTGAAGCACCATTTTGTGTAGGAGGGAGGGAGAAGGGAGGGAGAGAGAAGGGAGGGAGAGAGAGAGTATTTTTTATCTTTCCGAAGACGTCTCTAAAACTGAAAACATAAAATGGAACCTCGTAATGTTTTTGTTGTTTGGATTTAGGAAGAGAAAATCCGTTTTAATTTTTTTAATTGAAGAATATTCTGGCATTAGCGATTGCGGTTTTTGTTAAACAAAGGCAATGATTTACAAAAATTGTATTCTTTTCAAAAGTATCTTTCCAAAATGAATGCAAATTGTTCATAAAAGAGAATTGCAGAAATGCTCGGAACGACGATTGGAAACAACTTTGGCCGGCTTGGCCGCATGTTGCGTCAAAGTTGTCTAACGTTGGGGCGGACGTTCTTTGCACCCGAATACAGTTTCTCGACTGTTCTTCATCAAACCTTAACCTTCCGTATCCATCGAAAGGTTGATTTTAGTTGCAATCCTGGCTAGCTCCGCTTGTTCGGCCTTGCACTGCCAGGCCACCACCACACTCCTTTCCCGAAGAAAAACACGCAGTTCGGGGTAGCTTTCATAGTGTTCTGAGACGAGAGGTCCGGCCGGATAACTCTTGGTAACTAAAAACAAAACAAAAAGACAAGTTACCTCCCATTTTCGATTAAGTTCTATTTGACGTGAATATCTTTTTCCTCCCGTGGATTATTTTCTTTCTAGGCACTTTCCATTCACGGTGCACAGAGAAACAAATAATTCTGGAGGTCAGATTAGCACAAAAAATGTAGTCTGCTTCGAAAAGAACCGTTTTTCGACTTTCTTGAAACATGAAATTAGGAAAATGTTGTCCACCATTGCTTTTGCCCTTCAGTTTTCCATTCCTCTTTTAAAATTAGTCTGAGGAAATTGTTTCAGACTTTTTGTTTAATAGATATTATGTTCATAGAAGAATTTATTAAAGCACTTTATTGAGATGAAAACTCTCAAACAAGCGTGTAAGCAGCTTAAAAAGACATTCGGTCCCTTGATAAAGTCACCTCGCGAATTTCCTACTATAAAGTCAACCGATACAGCAGGTCGAGAAGAAATCGCATAGAAACAGGTACAGTAAAGCTCTCCAATCTACTACGCTGATAGCGTTGAGTCATGAACCGGAAACTCAATGTAGGCTATTTTGCGCCTGTACAGTTATACTAAGGGAGATGAATCAAAACTGAGGCTGTTGCAGATTGTAGACGACCTTTTGAATAGTCGAACACGACGTTTAGATTCAAAATACTACACAAAAAATGTACGAATAATATAAGCAAATAGCAATTTTTTTTTTAGCGTGAATTAAACATTTGCATACGGTTGTATTGGTTTTATTGCGCAATTTTGATCTGGACCTCGAACGCGCTTTAAAAGTTCCTTCATTTTTATTATTATTGTTTATTATTGTAGAAACGGAGCAGACGGCCATTTTTAACAATAAGTGGGCAGATTTTACTTGCATTTCATTTGTTAACTTTCTTAGCCGCCTTGCGTATAATTTGACACACAATAGGCCTTTGATCTTATGGCTTATAATAAAAAGGAAAGACACGTCGTAAAATAAGACGCAGACTAGCCTCTACCACATGCGTTTGGCGAGGACAAAAAACCCTTAACTTTAGAGCTTTCACGCAACGCGCTCCATGTCAAGTCCTATTTGCCTTCATTGGCTAACGCATTGCGTGTCCTGTCATGTTAATATATCACAATTAGTTATAAACTACTTTGTTCATATCTTCTGCTATTGTACCCTATATGCGTCAGTGTCCAAGGACATTTAATTTAACGAATGAATGAATGAATCCATTGCTGGTCCTCTCCTCCTATGTTTCTTTTTTTTTCATTTCAGTCAAGTCGAGCCTCCTCCTTCTCCTTATCGCCATACTTCCTTTCCTCTCTTTCTATGGTGACGATGTTGATACTACTACTACTACTACTACTACTACTACTACTACTACTACTACTACTACTACTACTACTACTACTACTAATAATAATAATAATAATGAGGATGATTGAGGATGAGAGAGGGGACATAGATAGACAAAAAGACAGATTGTCATCTCTAAGTTGGGAGAGCTACTCTATTCTTCTTTACCTCTTATTTTTTCTTCGGCTTTGGACCCTCCTCTCCCCTTTCTTCCTTCATTTCTCATCATATATGTATGATCAATTCATCATACTTCATCGCTAACCTTTTCACTCTTTGACAAGCTCTCTGCATATCAATCACCTTCTGTGCTGTTAAATGTTTTTTTCCAGAATATTCATGCAGTTGTTTCTTCTTCTTCTTCTTCTTCTTCTTCTTCTTCTTCTTCTTCTTCTTCTTCTTCTTCTTCTTCTTCTTCTTCTTCTTCTTCTTCTTCTTCTTTATCCTAAGGTATTTTTTTTCTCAAGAGGACAGGGTTAACGTTTTCTGCAAATATTGATCCGATTTCGATATCCATCAATCCACCCAAGCCACACTTTTAACACGCGCACACAATTGCTCACTCACACACACTCTCAGCCACGCACGCACGCGCATACACACACGCGCTCTCACGCACTCTCTTTTTTCCTTCCTCCCTCTCTGTCTCTGCTCCCCGCTCCCATCCTTCCCTCTCTATTTCTCTCTGTCTCCTTTCTGTTTCCCTCCTCTCTCTCTCTCTCTCTCTCTCTCTCTCTCTCTCTCTCTCTCTCTCTCTCTCTCTCTCTCTCTCTCAAATAATTAGCAAAAACAGATGTTTCTTCTGTTGTCCTTTTATTTGTCTGACAGTAAGGTTTTAGTCTGATATGTCTAATTATTTGTCTGACATTAAGATTTTAGTCTGATATGTCTAATTATTTGTCTGACAATAAGGTTTTAGTCTGATATCAGCCTAATTATTTGTCTGACAGTAAGGTTTTAGTCTGATATCAGCCTAATTATTTGTCTGACAGTAAGGTTTTAGTCTGATATCAGCCTAATTATTTGTCTGACAGTAAGGTTTTAGTCTGACATGAGCCTAATTATTTGTCTGACAGTAAGGTTTTAGTCTGACATGAGCCTAATTATTTGTTTGGCTCTCACTTGTGTGAGTCCTTGTGCCAGTCTCAGCTACGCTTTTTGGACCTAGACTGCATGGGCAGACCATGGCGATCGCAGTACAGTAGTTTGGCTGTTTATGGGTTAATGACAGTATTGCATGCCTCTTACAAGCCAGTGGTGTCGATTATCTCATTACTTTCACCCGTGCTTTTAGCCTACTTCTTCACTCAGGACGCGCTCTCTGTCTGTTTCATTGCTTTTCCATTTTACCCAGTGCTGCTGCTGCTGCTGCGGCGGATGATGTTCTTGATTACGATTGATTGATTGATTTATTATTGCTTTAGGTCCAGCGGACTCTTCCGAGCCAAATCAGGACCGGACAACCCCCGATCCGCATAAAAGATCTGCTGAAACAACCCCAGTGGGAAAATTGAATGCCCTCCACCGGCCAGTCACTTTACAATAAAGACATCCCACGCGGGGGACGGCTGAGGGTTGACCTCAACTACGCGAACACCCCGGTTACAAAAACAAAATAGAATACAACCATCATTATAAATCATCAAAAAAAACACATACATATAAAATGCCTATAGTGCGAAATAATACAATCATAGGAAGCCCTAGTGACCACCCGGCAGAAAGCGTCCAACACTCCCAAGCTAATCCAACAGACCTCATACACAAACAAGGAGTCTTGTCCAGGAAGAGTTTTCAAGAAAAAAGGTAGGTCATTGATCTAGCGAAGAAGAAGAAAGTATAGCAGAGTGATAGGACAGTTCAGGAATGGGAAAGAGCAAATGATGAAGACAGCGACAGTGGGAATTTAAAGCACTAAATTTCCAGAAAGTGGGGATACTATTTATACTGAAACCCCCGGCACTCCAACGGGGGGAACTGTTGCCGCAGTGAATTAGTCATGCCTACAAAGGCAAGACAGGTTTTTAACTGGGGCTTTCACTGTTCCCTTTATAGGTTAGAACAATCTACAGTGACAAGATTGCTCATGACCCCAAGGGGTCTTGATTACGATAACGATGATGATTGTTGCTATTTTTTGCTGTTGCTGCTGTTGTGTTTATTGTTTGCTATTAGTTCTTTTTGTTGTTGTTAATTAGTAAACCTTTCGGATTACCGATCCTTTGTCAACAACAGCCCTCCCTCCCCACCCATCACACACACACCCCCCCCAAAAAAAAAAAAAAAAAAAAAAAGAAAAGAAAAAAAAGGGTTAAGCAGTGACGTAAGTTAATTTGACACTAAGAGGTTTTGTCTCAGACTTCATTGCTGTCTCAGCCTCCTCAGTCGTCGCAGTACCGGAAAAAAATGGATTTGGAATCACTCAAACATCTTCTGACATTGAAGTTTCGTGTATTATGTAGATCACTACTTTCATTTACATAAGATACATCTTCTATGGTGGCACATCACTGTGTGAAAAATGGTCTATTCAGTCCCTAATTCTCGGTGTGACATACGATACATACGGTGTACATACTCAACATTCCTTCTGAAATATTTAATATATTAATTTGTGTTGACTCTAAATCAGTGCTTTATGCTTTAAAAAATTGGAATTGTAGAAAGAGAACAGATATAATGTTTGAAGTAAGATATCTTATTCATAGTATTAGAATTAGAGGTATTGGAATTACATTTTGTTGGGTCCCATCACATTTAGAGATTTATGGTAATGAAATTTCAGATAAATTGGCCAAACAAGGTGCAATGAAAAGTGAGCATACAGTCTTTAATTCTAATGTGAAATTAGCTCAATTTGAATATTATTCGTTATTAGAACAACACTTTACTAATATAATACCTAAAGTAAATATTGTTAGTTGTTCCAGAACTATTGCTTGATTAGTATATAAGCTACGTTTGAATTCATGGTGTACAAAATATTTGAAAAATGTTACTTGTATATGTGCTGGAACTATTTCCTTACAACATATATTATTTGATTGTACTGTTTTAACAGCACTGTACAAAGAAAATGGAATTATTTTATGTGAACAAGATGATATTAGAGTCATCTTATATAGTTCGATGTTACAGGACATCGCACGTATCATTGTCGGAACAGATTTATTTAAGTTACTATAATTAACAATCTCTATTTGTTTGTTTGTTTCTTTGTTTGTTATGGTTGTCTAAAATCACATTGTTGTGAAAAGACGTTAAATTAAAATATTGAATTGAATTGAATATCTCGGTGTGACGGAGCTCTAATTCTGAGTGTGATGTAAGGTTTATTCATCCTTTTGGTCTAATTGTGATGGTTGGCATATTCAGTATCTAATTCTTAGTTTGATGGCCGCAGCTGTCTCTTAACTATAAAATGAGAGACCAGCATACCCTAAATCGTCTCTCAATCCCCTGTCTATTGTGGTTGCCTGTCGCCGTTACTGAGCGGCGACTGCCCGTAAGCCCCTCTATTTACTTACGGTCCTTCCTCTGTCTGCTCTTGTCCTAGTCGTCTTTCATGCAAATGGCTATGACTGTGATACACCGTTAGCAAATACAGTAGGCTGCCTGCAAGTTCTTGAACATGCTGAAGGCTGCGGCCCAATAGGAAGAAGAAGAAGAACAAGAAGAACAAGAAGAAGAAATTGTTCTATTTAGAAATATACGAATGTAGAACTATTTGAATAGTACAAAACACTTCCATGTCTTGATTGATTCATTGTTCGTTTGCCCGAAAGACCTTGTGTTTACTTAGGATACAGTATCTGCGTGTACTTCTCCTTGTTGTTTTTTCGTACTTTAAGTATTACACCGACTGTGTAGATTCTGAAGGATGTGTGTATTTGTGTGTGCGTTTGCATGTGTGTGTGGAGGGGGGGATGGGTGTGAGTGGGTGGGTGAGCGTGCGAGAGGTCAGCCAGACAGATAGGTACCAACCTAGAAACTTACCAGTTGTATGAGTGTGTCTTGGTGTTTTTTGAGGCGGTTACACAGTATAGTGCGAGAGGTCAGCCAGACAGATAGGGACCAACCTAGAAACTTACCAGTTGTATGAGTGTGTCTTCGTGTTTTTTGAGGCGGTTACACAGTATAGTGCGAGAGGGAGGAAATGGGCCATAGATCGGGAGGCTGGAACGTCCTGTGAGTTAAAACTGCCAACCAGGGGGGGATCGATACTGGAAGATGGTTCCGTGGTGAATATTTTAAACTCTTCTGTCGGCCACAGCCATCAGCGCTGCAGCAACGACCTTCCAACACCGCAGATAGCAGAAGAATGTCACCGAATATCAGATCTATTATAACGTCTGCACGAACATCCTACGTATTACTAAGATCAGTCGTCAACCATCTTGTATTTCTCATATATCCATAGTCTTGAGAATTGCAAGAAGTTTGTCCATTTGCGCCCTGAGCAAGCTCTGCGAAAATGAGTTGGGCGCTATACAACTTTACTTCAGATTGGATCTCCGAAGTTAAGAATGGTGCACACTCTGGTGTCCAACGCTGGGGCAAATTGTTTATTGGGCCTAGCTGTTGTGCTGGCTCTGATGCTCAGTGTTTTTTGAATATATAGTATAAGGTACATCCCAAGCTTAGACAGCCTTTAAGGTTCACTCCACTGTCCCCTGTATTTGATGAAACTCTTTTTTTGGTTTGCATCAGTGTCAACGTTGATTAGATATATAGAGCTGCGCCGTCTCCTTCTTCTTCTTAGCATCATCCTCATCATCATTATCATCATTATCATCATCATCATCATCATCATCATCATCATCATCATCATCATCATCATCATCATCATCATCATCATCATCATCATCATCGTCGTCGTCGTCGTCGTCGTTGTTTTGTTTCTTGTTGTTATCATTGTTGTCTTTAACGCCGTCATTGTCTTCAAGCGTCAGTATGGCTACTCGCTTCCCCCTCCCTCCCTCCTCATCGTGTTAACCGATTCCCCATCGTTATGTTGGAGGCGCTACCGTCATAAGTCAGAAATAAAATAATTTTTAAATGGCAATTTCTTCACTCTATATTACTCACCCTTGACATCGCCAATTCGCACGGATTTAAAGGTCCTGACGTTCATGTCCTAGACGGGTGGGTGCCAGCTATAGAAAGACAACCAGCAAGCACTAGGTCCATTTCCCCAATCCCCGGTTCACCCAGGATAGTGCTGTTGTCTGGGACTTCAATTTCTTACTATTATTATAAATATTACTTTTTTACTTCCGTCGACCCTCTTCCCCGCCCTTCCTCCTAACCTTTACCCAAACATGACGCTTCTAGTTTCAGTCAGCTCCCTTTGACGTTTTTAAGTTCAATGCACGGCGTTTGCAGTCATAACCAGTATCGTTACTTCTGTGCTGGACAAAAGGAACCAAGGTGATCATTTGCAGACATTTACTTTTTAATCGCAACAGCCTGTATTGCCCGTGGCGGCATAATAATTGGAAAATGAACCGTTAGGGTTGTTGCTGTGGTTGCAAATATGGATTTTTTACTGGCAGTTCTTTCTATGGGAAGTATTTCACATGCGTGTGCATATTCAATCCGTTGTGGAATTGGAAAAAAATGGTGAGGGTGAAGGGGAGAGGGTGAGGGGTTGAGGTAGGGGGTGGGGGGGGGGGGGTTATTATACAGTAGATCGATGACAACTCTCTCTGTCTCTGTCTCTCTTTGTCTCCGTCTCTGTATCTCTCTGTCTCTCTGTCTCTCTGTCTCTCTCTCTCTCTCTCTCTCTCTCTCTCTCTTTCTCCCTCCCTCCTTTTGAATACTAACCTGTCTAGCACTTAACAGAAACTCCATCATGTATTAGACGAAGCCTGTAAACTCGGGACAGTGTAGTAGTAGTAGTAGTAAGTAGTAAGTACTTAGGTGTTAGTAGTAGTAGTTGTAGTAGTAGTTGTAGTTGTAACTTTTTATTCATCAGATTAACGTAAGTTGTACTGATGTAACATAAACAATTGACACAAAATCTATCATGCGCACATATATATTTTCCAAATTAACTAATCAAACCATAAAAATCACCATACCACTGACATACACATACACTTATACATTCTCTTATAAAAATTAGTTCACATTAAGAAACAAAACAAAAAAGAAAAAAATGGAACCTTTCAACTTCACCTGTGAAGAAGGAAGTACTTATAAATGTCATTTTGCGTCTTACAGAAAGTTGAAGTTGAGCCCACAGGCCCCTACCCCCTCCACCCTTCCCAACTCCCCATTAAAAAACAAACTAAAATAAAAATGATAAAATAAAAAAATAAAAATTAAAACAAATTAATAAATAATTTCCCTCGCCCCCTCCCCTCCCATCCTAAAATAAATAAATAAATAAAGTAGAAATATTTATTGAAACTAATAATGCTTAATTAAATAAATTAGATTCAAAGAATTTGTTGTAAAAAAATGTGTAGACAGTGTAGAGTGACCATTGTAAAGAATTACTATAGTGTGGCGTTGTCCAGCTTCATTTTTTCTTCCTCCGCTTAAAAAAGTATGTATGTATCTCCTCTCGTCGCCTCTCCTGCAACAGTAAATAGCACAACGAGAACAAGATGGCAAGCCATTCAAATGCATTTCCATAACCTATGAAATAAGTATTTGTGAACAGTGGTAGGCGGTGTTGTGACTCGGCTTTTATCCTAGAAAGGCAAAAGAAAACGTGCAATGATAGAACAAGTACAAAAATATCAAAATATGATAAATACATCATTTAAAAATATATCAGCCAATTTTGAGATATAGCTCAAATCGTGTTTTAGAAACTGAAGCACAATGACGTTGACATTTGAGAAAGTACAAAGACGAATGATCCAGCGTTCTTGTCAGTAGTTCAAGTATGCAATAGTAAAAATTATGAATTTCGGTCCAGCTATTCTTGAGATAAAGCAAAAGTATGTTTTGAAAAAAAAAAAGAGGATCGACGGACAAACTGTCCGACAACCGGACTGCCACTGAAGGATAATTTAAAGTAACCTGTGTACAAAACTCAACCAGATCGCTTCAGAAGAAGAAGATCAAGAAAAACAACAACAAGCAGAGGGACATACAATATTAAAAGACAGTTGTGTAAAAGAACCCGAAAGAAGTGGAAGAGTAGTAACCAATCCAGTGTTGAACCATGGCTCAATGCATTTCAGCCCTGCGGCCATCCCACTCTCTTCAGCCACGCTAGCACTATTCGGCCGCTAGAACAGGGCCAGCGGGGTCTGTAGTGTCTGTCGATCAGCTAACACTGCTGTGGCGTTTCGTGGAACAGAAATTGAGAGTGTGTTTAACATCCCTTGCAATCTCGTTCGCCTTCAAACCTTCGACAGTTGCAATCTAGTTCGTCCTCAAGCTACTGGTTTATGTGTGTGTGTGTGTGTGAGAGAGAGTATGTAAAGATATTGTTATTACCGTTGTGTCCATCCTGCGACTGTGCTTAAACAGTGGTGCTTGTTTTTCTGGGTGTAACATGTGAGCGTTTATGTTGGTTAAGATCGCCGCTCTTTTTTTTTCTTCTGATTTCTGTGGTTCGTAAGTGCGCGTTCCTCTGTAGACAGGAGCAGATAGAATTACTGGATTTGTTAAAGAAGAGTTTGGTTGTTGTTTTTGACAAAGAACAGGGCCAAAAGAAGAAGAGGTAACAAAACTGATTTATTTGTGTTGGAAAGTGTGTGTTTGTGTGTGTGTGTGTGTGTGTGTGGGTTTGTGTGTGTGTATGTGTGTGGAGGGGGCCCCCATGCAGGAAGGGGATCTTGAGGAAGAAGAAATGGAGTTGTGTGTCGACATAATTAGATCAGATCGCTACTGGTCTGAAACTGAAAGAGAACATAATGGAGTGTGAAAAGGAATTAAACAGAAGAAGCAGAATATTATATAAAATGAAAGAACAAGAGAAGAATTTTGTGTGACATGATTTTAATAGATCAACAGTGATATATAATAGCTTGAAGTGTGTTGCAAAAATGTAACAGTAGATTAAACTCACACGACACCGAAGCGTATAGGCGACGACTGGTCACATTAGCGAACCAGTTGATGGCAGGGGGAAAATAAGATGGTCACACGTTGGCCAATCTGGGATTCGAACCAGGTACCTTTCCGTTACAAGGAAGACGCTCTATCAGCTGCGCTACCCGGCCCCACAAAGTGTGTTGCCAACTTGATTACACATTTTATAGTCAGGTAATAATGTTTGCAGCTATGTTACTTGTTCGGCATAAAAAGACAAAAAGTGTGATTTAAAAAAAAAAATCCAGTGTACTATATTATATATAGTTTTATTATTAGCATTTCGATTTAGCAATGATTTTTTTTAATCGTTAAAATGAATATGCGATGGGTTTTTGCGCCCAGAGCTGCTTACTAATCTGATTTGTGCATTACAACTGTTGTTGTCATCACACTATTCATAAGGTTAGTCTTATTTATTTATTATTTAATTGTTCTTACATAGCGCTTTCCATCTCTAGAGCTGCTCAAGGCGCTGGCCTATACAGGATTTAACTCAAACGCCGGAGGCGCCCACTTGTTACCGTATGCGCGTCGCCTGATTTCCAGACAACTGAGCCCAATACTGGGCCACCGGGGATGGGGGAGAAAGAAGCTGGTGCTAGCTGGTGTATGTGTGTGGCTGGCTCTCACCCGTCTACCACATCAACTGCAATGTCTGTAAAATGCGGGGATGGGGGAGAAAGAAGCTGGTGCTAGCTGCTGTATGTGTGTGGCTGGCTCTCACCCGTCTACCACATCAACTGCAATGTCTGTAAGGTGTAGAATGCGTGAATGCACAGACTGCACCTCGGTTTATACTCTCATCCTAAAGAATGGAACAGTTTTTTTGTTTTTTTAGAAAGATTAAAAACTGTTATTTTGTTCGCATTCAGACCTCTTTTTAGAAAAAATAACTGGCTGCAAAGCAGTGTTATAACTCTTTCCTATCTTTTGTTAAATAGTCTATATAGCGTCGATGTCAAAGAACACAATGCCCGTTCTGATATTTCAGGAGGTACTTAGTAAACTAACCTCCGCCGCGTGCTATATAAATCATAAAATTGTCATTGAGGTTAAGAGGTTTCTTATGCATTTTATTTGCGTTCTAGACTCGGTTGTTATGTCGCGGTGTGCGTAGCCGTTTTCATTGCGCTTTGGACCGATGTGTGGAAAAAGCGCTTTGTAGCTATCCTGATTAAAATGATGATGATGATGATTTTGATGTTGTTGTTGTTGGTGATGATGATGATGACGACGACGACGGCGATGGTGATGATGATGATGAGTAGTAGTAGTAGTAGTGTAGTAGTAGTAGTAGTAGTACTACTATTAAAATGATGATGATGATTTTGATGTTGTTGTTGTTGGTGATGATGGTGATGACGACGACGACGGCGATGGTGATGATGATGAGTAGTAGTAGTAGTAGTAGTAGTAGTACTACTACTACTACTACTACTACTCATCATCATCACCATCGCCGTCGTCGTCGTCATCATCATCATCACCAACAACAACAACATCAAAATCATCATCATCATCATTTTAATAGTAGTAGTAGTAGTACTACTACTACTACTACTACTACTACTACTACTACTACTACTACTACTACTACTACTACTACTACTACTACTACTACTACTACTACTACTAGCATTGTTACACTTGCCAAGCTTTAATGAAAATCGTCAGTATCTTTGTAAGAAAAACCCTTACACTCTACAACATTTAAAGAAGTATTATAAACACAACTCAAATTACAGTTTAAGACCCCAGTTAAAGCTAATACTCCGCAATGTTTATGGAAGCATTACAAAAGCAAACTCGAGTTACGCTTTAAGACCCAGTTAAAATAGCACGCTGCAATATTTAAGAAAGAACTAATTTTTTAAAGACAGTCAGATTTCGTTTTAAAACCCAATTTGAGAGCGTTGGTAAACTCCACGGTTTACTTAGTGTCGTATTATCTCATTTTTCGAATGACTGTTTTCCTAGAGCTCACTGTTAAGGCTGCACTGTTGGTTTATGTTGTGTGTTTAAGAGCTGACTTTATTTTTTCTTTATTTTAGATATATTTATAAGACAGGATTCAACCCCCATGCCCCTTCACTTCAAGAAAATGGAAACCAGATAAAATGTTTATTTGTTGCGGTGTGTTTAGAAGCTGACGGAATTTTAAGTTTGGTGACTTTTTTCGTTAACGTTTCTGATAAGATATGATCTTTTTTTTGTTCGAACCAGATGAAGTGTTGTGTTTTTATGTACCTTTTTTGTTTTTTAAACGAAGGGAAATAGTTTTAAGTTTGTTTGGTTGTGAAATTTCGAGAGAAACTCAGATTTCAAAGAATTGATGGTATTTTCGCAGGTCAAAACAACTTAATTATAGAATAATTATGTTTGTTTTGTTATTTTTCAAAATTAGTTTGTGTTTAGACTATACACTATGGGTCCATTCATTACAAAAGCGTTCTTCGAGAGGTCGTTTATATACAAATGAGCCCCCATCCTCTCCTCCATCCCCGTAGGGGTGCCGGAAGTTTCAGTATAAATAGTATCCCCACTTTCTGAAATTTAAATTAAATTCCCACTTTCGCTGTCTTTCTCCTTTGTTCTTTCTCATTCCTACTCTGTTCTTTCAGTCTACTATACTATCTTCTTCTTTGCTAGCCCAGTCACCTACCTTTTTTCTTGAAAACTCTTCCGGGACAAAACTCTTCATTTGTGTGTGAGGTCTGTTGTATCAGCTTGGGAATATTGGACGCTTTCTGCCAAATAGTCACTGGGAATTCCTATGATGTTATTATTTAGCAATGTAAGCATTGTATATGTATGTGGTTTGTTGACATTTTATAATGATGTTTGTATTCTATTTTGTTTTTTGTAAACGGGGGTTCGATAAATTAGAGTATAACCTCGGCGTCCCCTGCGTGGGATGTCTTTATTGTAAAGTGACCGGCTGGTGGAGTGCCTTCAGTATTACCACTAGGGTTGTTTCGGCAGATCTTTTATGCGGATCTGGGGTGAGTCTTCTTTCAGCGAAGTTGTGGTCTTGATTTTGTGGTCCTGATTCGGCTCTTTGCAGTCCGCTGGACCCTGTAAGCAATGAATAACTAACTAACTTACAAATGAACACTGGAGGAAGAGAAGTAGTGCGATGGAGGAGCAGATGATGATGATGATAATGATGGATGATGAGGAGGAGGTAAAGAACAAAGAGGAGGAGGAGAAAGAATAAAAAAGAGGAGGATGTTGAGAGGAGGAGGAGAGGAAGAAGTAGGAGTAAGAGAAGGAGGAAAATGAGGAAGAGGAGAAGGAGAAGAAGAATAATAACAGTAACTAAATCCAAATGGACTGACAGGAATCCTTTGAGGGTTGACTAAAGAAGTCTGAGGATCCGTTTTACCGTCGTCTGATAATTAAAAGAGAGAGGGAGAGAGAGAGAATTTGTAGTCCGCCAGCTTAGGTCATAGTTACCAACAACCGTGAGTGTGACTTACAGGGAGCCGTTTCCTGTACACGCGATACCTATGGTTAGTGTAACAAGAAGCAATGTAGGCCTATTTATCGAACTTCACTAAAATATGTATGAGGGCTTTGTACTAGAGAAAACGTTAGGGTTGACGGCAGATTTTGATATTAACGACGACGACTACGACGAGGATGATGATGATGATGATGGTGATGATGCTGCTGATGATGATGATTGATGATGATGATGATGATGACGATGACGATGTCGACGACTTAT
Organism: Oncomelania hupensis; assembly: GCA_036898135.1. Classification (NCBI taxonomy): domain Eukaryota; kingdom Metazoa; phylum Mollusca; class Gastropoda; order Littorinimorpha; family Pomatiopsidae; genus Oncomelania; species Oncomelania hupensis. The sequence continues at coordinate 6,677,258 of CM072518.1, read as the reverse complement.
AATGCGCTTAATCCACGAAGTTTATACACAAAGCGCGCCAAAGGAAACAGCCTTGTATACATGGATAACGATGTCGGGTGTGTCGAATTTCAGATCAGATCTTTGAGAGATAAAATTAGGTTTTCATGATGGAAACGCAAGCCCAGGAAGCAAGCACACACGTCACCCAAAAGAAAGCCCATCGACTAATCGACTAATAGAGTCTTCACTAAGGTTCGTGCTCTCTGTCTGCTGAAATGTGCTACAGCTATTTTGTATTTCCATGGTTCAGTTGGTGTGTCGAATTATGGATTTTTTTAAATAGCTGAAATGTGGCAGAACTACTTTGTATGTCGATAGTTCAATTTCCAGTAATCTGAGTATCCGCTGTACCGTCGCCGACTATGTAATTTGTATTGGCCACATGTAATTTGTATTGGTCGCATGTAATTTGTATTGGTCGCAATCAGCTAGTTGTTGAATCTTATTCTGCCCAAATTTAAATACAAATTTGCGTAAAATAGTGTAGCAATTTCTAACGCTTCGCTAATATAAATATGTGTAGTAATATTCTAAATGTTAAGGTTCATTTTCTGTATTCAAATGATTATGCAAAAAGGTTACATTTTGTTTTAATGAAAGTCTTATTTACTTCGAGTTTAAATGGTCAGAATGTCCAAGTCTTTCGTCTGAAAATAGATCATAGTTTGATTTCTGTTTGTGATTTTTCCTAATTTTAAATGGGCTCGTTCTAAATTCCCCATTATATTTCTGTATGAAAGTAATTATTTAAATAGTTCACAGTTGTTATTTTAAGTTTTAATTTCTTGATTTCTTGGAAATTAAAATAATGAGAATATATATTTTTGTCTTGTTAAGATTTTAAGAACTTTGGTACCAGCATTGTGATTTGAACTTCCTGTCTCTATTTTCAGGTAAATAGCCAATGGTATGAGCTTTGTTTTGTTGTGTAAACTGATTTTTGCACAATTCGGATTGTGAAGAAGTTTTCATTGGGTTTAATGTTTGGTTATCCCTCGTGTTGTTCATAAAATATTTGTAGCAGCAACTTTTAAATGTAAGTTTTGTTTTTGTTTAATAAAATCCACATACGTATATATTCTTAGATGTTGCTTTATATATATAACCAACTGTGACCTGTTCACATAATGATTTGAATTCAAATCATTATGTGAACAGGTCACAGTTGTTGTTTTTTAAAAAGTCTTTTTTCCCGATTGGAAATAGAAAATAATATTTGCTTTCACCTTACGAAGACAGCACGTTTTAAATTTAGGTCAGTATAATTACTGTGGATAAAATTTTTACTTGTGAGTTCAATTGCTCTCTTTTTTAAGATTTTTGCCATCGTCTTCAATTAAAATGAAATTGAAAAGAAAGTAATAGAAAAAGCTTTTTTCTGCGTCCTTTTCTTTTTCTTACCTCAATGCGGGTGCTTTACAAACTAAAACGTTTCATTGCTATGAATATAAATAGGCATTGTGCAAAACAGACTTGCCTATCATGATGAGAACATTGATTGAATTCTAATGCATAAAATGAACAGAAAATGTGAAAACAATCTTCTGTGGAGGTCCTTAGAAAATAGATAGTCATTTATAATATTGTTTGGGTGAATTGGTTTGTGGTCGTTAAGTAGAGCGGGCTACTTTCTTCACAAAATTTCGTAAAACTTGCGTCAAATTCGATATTTTTATCCCGAGTTCAACTGTTCTTTCTTGCAAGCTTCTGCTGCAACGCGTTCGTTGTAATTGCTTTTTAATAGGTACGTATAGAAAAGAGGTCTACAACTATCATCATAGAGCGGACTACTTTCTTCACACGTACACACACAAAAATAGCTATTACAAATTTGACCTCAACTAAAATCGAACATATGTTTTTTTCTTTGTTTATTTGTGACATCTGGCCTTGCAAAGACCATCCTGCACGGTGCAATGAGGCAGAAGAAGAGGGAGACAGAAAAAGAGGTGGGAGGACAACATTCGAGAATGGTCTGGCTTGACACTGAGCGAAGTCATGAGGGTTGCTGAGGACAAAGAAAGATGGAGTACGCTGGTTAAACGATCAGCTGTGGTGCCCCAACGACCTTCGATTACGGGATAGGATATGATAGGATAGATTTGTGTTAATTACTCGTTGGTTATTTTCGCGTATATGTTATGTGTGTGTGTTTGTGTGTGTGTGCATGTGTGTGGTATGTGTGTCTTAATTTGTGCGCGCGTACGTGTGTGTGTGTGTATGTGGGTGTGTGTGTGCAACAGCTGTCACAGTGTAACTTGAGCGTGTAACAAACAATCCGCATAGCGTAGTACATTGTGTTTAAAGTCTGAATAATCTCATACATGTTATACTTTTGATAATCCTCATGTTTTCAATTTAGGTCGTTGACTCTTGGAAGATTTTATTATTATTATTATTATTATTATTATTATTATTATTATTATTATTATTATTATTATTATTATTATTATTATTATTATTATTATTATTATTATTATTATTATTATCATCTAAGTGGATGCTTTGTACGTTTGAATTGTAATCAAATACGCTCTCGCCCTCCCTCCCCCCTCCCCCCCCCCTCTATCTCTCTCTTGAGTTTATTGAGAGGTATTTGCTTACTGTTCGATTGTGCTACCGAACCCGAATTGTACTGTGCTATCGAGCTAGTCAGTGTACTGTACGAGTAAGTCTGTGCACGCGCATATAATAACGCCTGTGCGTATTTATGCATTAGTGTAGATACCCCCAATTGCGGACTGCTGATGATTTACTAAATACAAAAGTATCAGTCATGTAGGCAGTTATGATCGAGTAAGGTAGACTGAAAACTATGAAGCTAACAAAACTGTCGACATATGGGGATAACTATCCTATGTATATATATGTATATGAATATTTAGGCTTGTCAATGTGTGTTGTGATGGCCTGTGCATTTATGCATATAATGTATTATCTGTGTATGCATTTTATTTATGTATTTCGCTTTACCCAGCTAAAGAGCTGCTCAAGGCATTGTATAAAATTAATATAGTCCCCAAAACTAGGTGGTTTTGATCGGGCGTGTAAGTTTTTAAGTTTGAGTGAATGAACATTGAGGTTTAACTTCTACACCCACCATTGGCGATATGACAGACGGGGGATTACCATCCCAGAGAACAAGGGGTAGGGACCTAAATCAACACCAAACCACCAGAGCAATCATACTGCTAAAATGGGCAGTGGAATTCGTTTAAGTTTCTTTTTTTTTTCATTCAGAAATATTGACGGACTGTGCTGCTATATTGAAGTGTTTTAATTTATTGTTCATTCAGAAATATAATGGAGTCCTGTGTTGCTACATTGAAAGTGTTTTTCATTTTCCAGCCTTTGCCAATAAGCTATACAGTTGTGCCGCATGCATACGTTTTCGTTGTATACTATTAGATATAGCGATAAGCTCCCAAGGTTTACCTGTAGACCGATGGTATGTTTAGACTGCATGGACCAGGTTAGTGGACCACGCTTTGCGCTGGAAACTACACAAGGTTTTTGAGCTAATAACAAAAAGCGAAGAGAGCGAGAGAGAGAGAGAGCAGTTCTATGCTTCCAATTCTTAGATGTATTAGGATTTGCTTCTCAAAACGTTGGTGGCTTTGGAAACTACTCAAGGTGTTAGAGCTAGAGAAGAAAAAAAAACGTGAAGAGAGCGAAAGAGAGCAACTCTAGACTTCCAAGTGTATGATTTGCTTCTTAGTTCCCGAGCAATATTAGCTGCGGAACTTTAAAAGAAAAAAAGAAGTTCCGTGTGTGATTTTCGATTATAATATTGTTCGTTTTTTTCTTCTGATGTCTGTGGTGTATGCCTACTTCGACGTAAGTGTATTAACACAAGACTGATGCTTCTGTTTGTATAGTTCATTGATTTTATTTGATTCGACGTCTTTTAATACACAGTATCATAGGTTTATCATAGCAGGACTTAACCTGCTGTATGCTTCCAGGGAGTTTAAGATGTTTTTTAATACAAAGATTATACTTTAATCTATAGGTAATAGAAGAGTTTATTAACCCAAATTATTGAGATGGAAGCTCTATATGAAACAGTTTAAAAAGTCATTGGGGTCTCTGATAACGTCACGGGACTTCGCTAGCAGACGAACGTCTATTGCTGTCATTGAGTGTCTCTTCATATTTGTGTGTCCGTGCTTGTATTCTAAGGGAGACAGCTCCATTTACTGTTGTAGCAGACGACCGTTTGAACGCTCACACACTACGTTTAGATTCAAGTTTGGCAAATATTTGACACCTTCAAAAACGTATGAATGTTATAAGCAAATGGTTAGTAGTCTATAACCCATGTGTAGTTAACTGTTTGTCCTGTTAAGTTCCTTTGTGCGTGCTTTCAACCCCCTCCCCCCACCACCCCTCAACCTCTGCCCCCCTTCCCTTCCCCTCCACCCTCTACAGCGCTCTCCTTCAAACGTTTGCTTGAGTTGGCTTATAACAAACAGTCTGCGACAATAGCGCTGCAGCGAAATCTATGTATAGAAAATCTGTAACCTGCTGTGTTTTCTCTCCTTCAACGTCTATACTTGTTTTCCTGCTTACATCTTCCATCATTGTCTCGTTAGCCTTAAAGCGTTCTCTTGAACCTGACAAAGGGATTAGGTAAGAGTTCACATGAACCCGACAGCGTGCATACGCCTCGCCTGATCAGCTGTGTTTCTTTTGGGCCAACTGTATGACCTCCGTGTAATTAGTTTCCTGCAGAGTATCTTCCTTATGTGCAAGTTATGTTACTGTTTTTAACAGTTAGCAGTCTGTTAAATCCCGATCAAACCAAACCAACATTAAAAGTCAAGTCAACAAGTTTTATTCCTATAAAGTGTAAGATATGGGTGACATCAGTACACTTATAAAGATTACAAATATTTTTTTTAATCCAATCATATAAAATGCAAAAAATATAATTAATTGTATGTGCAATAAATAAATGCAGGAACAATATTAACTTCATACAAGGGCATGACCTATATCGATAGGCCACGCCCTTGTGTATCAACCACTATATATGTAAGATTGCAAGGCTGCGAACTGTGTTCGTTTTTGAGCAGCTCTTTGGGCTAGCGGATGCGCTGTTTAAAAATTACTTTTTTAAGCAGTAGTTTACCATGATCGATTACAATAAAGTTAGCATATATTAATAGTACATTGTCGCAGATATATTTTTGGACCATGCGACAGAGGTTTCATACAGAATGGAACAGAGGTTTGTTACAGCATGGGACAGAGGTTTCATACAGTTGTGCGGCAATGCGAATATAAGAATGAACATTGAAGTTTAACGTCCATACACACCATTGGCGATGTACTATATGTGGGGTAAACATCCCAGAGCAGATGGATAGAGACCTAACTCAACACTGAACCACCAGAGCAGATGAATAGAGACCTAACTCAACACTGAACCACCAGAGCAGATGAATAGAGACCTAACTCAACACTGAACCATTAGAGCAGATAAATAGAGACCTAACTCAACACTGAACCACCAGAGCAGATGAATAGAGACCTAACTCAACACTGAACCACCAGAGCCGATGAATAGAGACCTAACTCAATACTGAACCACCAGAGCCGATGGATAGAGACCTAACTCAACACTGAACCACCAGAGCAGATGGATAGAGACCTAACTCAATACTGAACCACCAGAGCAGATGGATAGAGACCTAACTCAATACTGAACCACCAGAGTAGATGAATAGAGACCTAACTCAACACTGAACCACCAGAGCAGATGGATAGAGACCTAACTCAACACTGAACCACCAGAGCAGATGGACAGAGACCTAACTCAACACTGAACCACCAGAGCAGATGGATAGAGACCTAACTCAACACTGAACCACCAGAGCAGATGAATAGAGACCTAACTCAACACTGAACCACCAGAGCAGATGAATAGAGACCTAACTAATACTGAACCACCAGAGCAGATGGATAGAGACCTAACTCAACACTGAACCACCAGAGCAGATGAATAGAGACCTAACTCAACACTGAACCACCAGAGCAGATGGATAGAGACCTAACTCAATACTGAACCACCAGAGCAGATGGATAGAGACCTAACTCAACACTGAACCACCAGAGCAGATGGATAGAGACCTAACTCAACACTGAACCACCAGAGCAGATGAATAGAGACCTAACTCAATACTGAACCACCAGAGCAGATGGATAGATACCTAACTCAACATTGAACCACCAGAGCAGATGGATAGAGACCTAACTCAACACTGAACCACCAGAGCAGATGGATAGAGACCTAACTCAACATTGAACCACCAGAACAGATTGATAGAGACCTAACTCAACACTGAACCACCAGAGCAACTATACGGCTAAAATGGACAGTGAAAATTTGCCACTTTTATATTTTCCCACCACGGGATTCAAACCTGGGTCATTCGGTGTGCGAACGCTCTGTCGTTTGAGCTACAGTGATTTCACACAACTGCAGAAATGCGTTCGTTCCTAATTGTATTTAAAATGCATACGGCTTCGTTAGGTCTGTTTACACGAGTCAACTGTGCACTGCTGTTCTTTGAACAACAATAACAAACCATTATAATTACTGACGCATTGCCATAATTACTAGTTTAATTATGTTGCAGTGCTTATTATCAATTATTTTGCTCTAAACGATTATCAGTTATTTTACCGTAATTTTTATCAATTGTTTTGCCGTAATTATTATCAGTTATGTTGCAGTAATTATCACGAATTATTTTGTCATAAGTAGTATTAATTACTTTGGAGCATTTTTAAGATTAATTGCGTGAGCTCCCAAAGGAGTGAATGATGTACTGTAGTTTGAGAGTAATGGGTGAATGGGCCCGGATATTAACGTTGTTTGTTTATTTTTGTGTGTGATAAAAAGTTTAAAATGGATTTCTCTAAATACAACGGCTATTGTAGGACTGAGTTGTTTAAATAGTAATGTTACGTCATTTTACACTGGCAGCTATTTTGAGGTATTAGATGTATTTTGGTCACACTTTTTCCTGCGCCCCGAGCATGTCAGTGCAACATGGAATTGTGCGCCATACAATTGGATTGGATTGTTAATACGTATCGCAATATAGCACATGCGTGGATCAATTGAATGCCCATGCGTGTTTGGGCAGAGCGTGCGGTCTACGGTTTCAGTTTTTCAGTTGGTTTTTACAAAAGAAGTGGAGTTCTGTGCTGATAAAATGAGAAAAGGCCTATACTTATCAAAGGTGACAGAAGGGATATTATTATGCTGTATAATGCAGTCAGTATTTCTTCCTTCACAGGAAAGCATGCGAACGTGCGGCTGATGGCATACTGAAGGTTGTCTACTGTGTAAAATAGTATTTCTTCCTTCACATGACAGCATGAATAAATAACAACAACAACAACAACAACGACAACAGTGCATATTTGTACAGCGCGGTATCTAGTCTGTTTTGAATTATATTATGCTGAAGGTTTTGTAGTGTGTAAAACAGTATTTCTTCCTTCGCATAAAAGCATATGTGAATGTGTATGTAAGAGTTTACTTATGAAAATGCATTGCTGTCACATTAACAGATCATATAATTAATGAGTAATCGTTGTTCAAACCGACCGCTAAGCTGTGAATTGTAGGCGTCTCTTCCTTGTTGTGTAAAGAAACAAAATATATACACGCTTTTGCAGCTGTATTATGTTTATTAGAATCAACTTGATGAAATTAAATACACAATGTATCTATCGATTTATCTCGAAACCGAACTTTTGAAAGAGATTTTTTTTTACTTCACTTTTTCCCCATGGGGAGGGGTGGGGTAGGAAGAGGGGGCAACACAATGTGAATTTGAAAAGACTCTGTGACGCTGACAAGTGTGATCGTGGGACATTCCTAACTAGGTCGTGGTAATCATTCCCACCCTACCTACACGGCGTGACCGTTGCTAACGCCCTTTGCTTAATACCCTAAATTGAACGCAGGCTTCATATCTCGAACGCGTCACTCTGAAATCCTCCCTGGTCCTGCCATTGTTAGTCTTAACTATTGTACAATATAACAGACCGGTGTAATTGTAAGCTGTGAGTCAGATGGTGATAGAGCGGGAGAATTCCGATGTTGTGTTAATATTTTTAATTAGGCCTTCTAGTTATTGTTCATCCTGTTGTTGTTGTTGTTGTTGTTGTTGTTGTTGTTGTTGTTGTTGTTGTTGTTGTTGTTGTTGTTGTTGTTGTTCTTCTTCTTCTTCTTCTTCTTCTTCTTCTTCTTCTTCTTCTTCTTCAGGATGCTAGGATTTAAATGTGTGGCATTTCCCATTTCCGGCATCATGATGTTGTCACTTGGCTGAAGAAGTTCTGTCTTCTTTCTATACGAGGATTTATAGGGCCCCCAAATCACATATTTCAGCGTCTCTGGTCCATTTCAAATTCACAGTGAGCGTTGACCCACTGGAAACAAATAAGATGAAGCCAAAATTAACTTCTTTCAAGCGTATGTCTTTAATATAAATCAATATATTCATTCGTCTAAGCGTCTATTCATAGCATCAAGGTTGATTGTAAAAATGGCTGGCCCCGCTGCCAAAGCGTACATGTACATACTGGGAAATTAAAGAGGAGTCGCTAGCATTGAAATGGTATAATAATGAGACACAAATGAATACACAAAATAAGAAAAGAATTCTAGACAACTTTAGACAAAAGGCAAGGCAAAATAATACTAAGCACATTTTGGAGCTAAATGTCAGCAAAGACCTCTATTATATTTGGTGTAAGTGTACATAGTAGGCACAGTTGCTTGTTTACACAAGAAGGAAGCGATGTCTATGTTTTCATACCTGATTAAGTGACACTGTGATCCGGAGTTGGCTCCAAGGAGGTCACTGGACCTACAGTAAGTAAGTAGGCCTGTGTGGCAATCGCCTAAAAGGACTGCGGTACATAATTATTGTCGCCCTGTAATTTGTTACCCGTTCAAATCACGTTTGTAATTAAAGTACGGTGGTTTTGCGTCATTTATGGGATACAGTAGAAGGATACGATAGTGCTTTTACGTCGATTGTGCTTTTACGTCAGAAAATAGATAGTGGTTTTAAATAGGATACGATAGTGCTTTTACGTCATAAATAGGATACGATAGTGGTTTTACGTCACAAATATGAACTGTTGCACTATATCTTTGTCTGCACTGGTTTTATATTGTTGCATAGACATCCCTGGTTGTTTTGACTGATCCGATCTGCCACAATTTACCTGCCCTCTAGTGATAGACGCCAGGCTTCATTCATTATTGTTGTCATTTTTGACATGGCGGAGATTAGCACACAAAAAAGATGGAGCTAAACACAGAATGGCGCACAGGGGGTGGGGATGGGGGTTTGAGGGGTGGGTGAGAAGGGGAGTGTTTAGATGGAGCTAGGAAGATATTGCCGGAAATAGGGTGGTGAGGGGTAGGAGAGGGGTGAGGGGCGAGGGGTTGGACAGTTGGCAGAGATTGGCAGAAAGAGGGGGATTATCTTCAACAACAACAACAACAAATTAGGGTATAAAGCTTTTTTCAATATAATTACTAGGCGTCGCTTGTTGCATTGAAAGGAAACGGGGTTATCATTGCGTGGCGGGACCGTGGCGTTGTTGTTTTGAGTTTCGGGCTGAACCGCTTATCTTTCTAATCAACCACTGTGATTACCTTTTCTTTTCAGTTGCACCTGCCTTTCACTCAACTAGCAGGTAATGCTTCGCATGTGCACGCCGATGGTTCAGTTACACCGGATAATTATAATGATCTCGTTTGTAGATAGCACCTTTGTAATGCCGAAGGTTGTGGGTACGATCATCTTTTCTCTTCCATATGAGGCTTAACAGAACAGGCCACGAAGCTTTTGTTTTTTTTTTGTTTTGGTTTTTTTCCTTTCCCCCATACTCTGGGTTCCTTTATGTGTTTCTTACTAACGATACCAGATGCAGTCAATGTAAATTAATGGAGATTCGTGGTTTATTTTTCCCGTCTCAGACCTCATGCCAAGATTCTAGCCACGGGTGTTTTTGGTTTGTTTTGAGATGTGAATGATGCGGTTGATCGTCATAGAATTAAATACATAAATGCCTTTACCTGCTTTTGCCAAGTGTGTGTGTGTGTGTGCGTGTGTGTGTGTGTGGGTGTGTGTGAGAGGGTGGTTGTGTCCTTGTTTACACAGTGTTATCTGGACAAATCAGTGAACATCTACATAACTTGTATTGACATGCCTACTTGTTTTGACGTCAGAACAATGATCCTTTAAGGTTAGGGCTGGGTTAGGGTTAGGACACTTCAACGTACTTAAAAATGGGGACGAAATATGACCCATTGTCAGCACAACGTAGGTGGCGTTTCGGGAAAGTCATGATAATACTGTGAAACCTCGGCTGTGGGCACATGAGTGATTATCCTTGATTGGTTCCAGACTGCTTTTGCTTGGCTCTGCTATGGTTCGTCTCTGGCTCCTCTGGCTCGCTATGTGGCTTCGTGCCGCCTAGCGCCTAGGTTTGGCTCTCTGGCTCCGGCTCTCTCGCTCATTGCTTGGTGCGGGTCAGGCTATAGAGGTCCGTAGCACGGTGATGACAGCAGGTCAGAGGATCGCGGCGGTCCAGCCAGGGATTGATTTGGCAGCGGTGGCCAAGTTCATGTGTAGAGTGACGTGTGAATTAACCCCGGTGGTGCTGAACTTGGCACGGTACAGCTAGAATGCATAGGAGAGATTATTAAGCAGGCAGAATGACCTTTCAGTCTTTGTGCAGCTTGTATTGAATTCGTTGATCTGTCATAGTTCGGCTGTGTACCATAGCGAGTGTAGATTTTGCAGCATTCACCGGTAAACTGACGTATGTCCTCAACTCCCAGTATCAAGTGCAGTTGTTGTATTTCTAGATAATCTGGATGTTGTGTATATGAGAGTAACGTAGTAGCGTGTACATTTGCAGCGTACGTACATGCATATTATTAAAAGAGGTGGGAAGACACCATTCAAGAATGGACTGTCTTGACTGTTTGAAGCCATAGGACTGCTGAGGACAGAGCAAGATGGAGTATGCTGGTTAAACGATCATCCGTGGTACCCCAACGACTTTAGTGTTACGGGATAGGATAGGATAGGTACAAGCATAATGGCGTTTCTACTTAGTTTTAATGAATTCAGTGCATGCTGATCTGACACTGAAATATAACTTATATATTGAGATTATCGCCGTGTAGGTTTGCAGTCACTATAGGTAAAATAACCTTTGAGGTTTTACTGTGCAGTTTATCATGAATCTATTCAGCATTGATCTGTCACGGTGCATAATGCTTGTATTGTGAGATTAGCGTTTAGGTTTACAGGAAATTAAGGTAACACTAGCCTTTGTGCAAGTTCACTATTAGGTAGGTTTTTGTTGTAGTTGCATCAAGTTTTATTCATCAGATTAACATAAGTTGTACTGATATTAGGTAGGTTGTAATGTGACATTAAGTAGCGCAACGGAGACAGCTTATATCGATAACCTTACCTCTCCATATGTCCGTGTGTGTGAAAGTAATTCCATTTTGCAAGCAGGTAATTCTTAGTCTTCGTCGTAAGATTCGTGCGTTTTTAAAACAAGACTCAAACACTCACTATTATTATTATTATTATTATTATTATTATTATTATTATTATTATTATTATTATTATTATTATTATTATTATTATTGTTGTTGTTGTTGTTGTTATTATTATTATTTTTATTGTTATTGTAGTGGTAGTAGTAGTAGTAATAGTAAGTAGTAGTATGATAAAGGGTTATCAAACGATATTGTTTAATTTGTTCCTTGTAATGATGGTGGTCAACAAATTGCACTGATCCAGTTAACGATAGTGTTAATAATAATGGAGGTTAATGAATAGTTTGACTCTTGCAGTTAGGGAGTTAAACCCTGCCTTTGTAATTTGCCGCATAAGTTTAGATTTAAAAAAAAACACAACTGAATTGTTGGAAATTCTGTCATTTAATCACTTGTTCTCTTTTGTAGTTTTCTCGATCAAACGAGGAAAGTTTTATTGAACGCTATGATGGAGGACTGTCCATGTTTTTGAATGGAGAGGTGACAAAAAACAACACAGCTTCCAGACGCCTGTGATAATAGCCACGAATTTTCCATTTAAAATAAAATATATATGTAGTAAAACCAGTTTAGTTGTATCTGTCAAACCGTGTGTACCATTATGCTTTTTTTGTTGTTGATAATCTTGTTGATTGGCACATCATGTTGAGCGGATCATGTTATTGACTTCAGCGAAATCGTAATATAACTGCATTTGTGAGAGATGATTACTGTGATATGATAAGGTTGGTATAATAATCATATTATAGTGGTAACATATTCTGGACCTGACTTTTTTTTTACTAACACCATGTAAATGCTAGTACGTGTAAACTTTATCAAGTTTAATTCAGTTTTAAATTTTTTGCTTTGTTTAGTTCCAATTCTCTTTAATGCTTTAAATGAAAACCCGTACAAAATACTATACATCCGTCCAGACACTTCTTGTTTCCTATCAAGTAGCAGAAAGTTTAGTTTGTTAGTTATTCATTGTTTATGAGGTCCAGCGGACTGCAAAGAGCCGAATCAGTATCATAACTTGGTTGAAAGAGGACTCATCCACTGTCCCGTATAAAAGATCTGCTGAAACAACTCTAACGGTAACACTGAATGCACTCCACCATCCCGCCACTTTACAATAAAGGCATCCCATGCAGGGGACGCTGATGCTGTACTTTAATTTATCGAACCCCCGTTTACAAAAACAAAATAGAATATAAACATTATAAAATATTAACGAAACACATACATATAAAATACTTAGACTGCTAAATAATAATACCATAGAAAGCCCTAGTGACCATTTGGCAGAAAGCGTCCAATATCCCCAAGCCGACCCAACAGACCCCATGCACAGATTAGGAGTTGTGGGAGAGTTTTCTATTTTAAAAAAAAAAAAAAGATAGGTGACTAATCTAGCGAAGAAGATACATGTTGTAGGTTGATATAACAGAGTAGGAATGAGAAAGAACAAAGGAGAAAGACAGCGACAGTGGGAATTTAAAGCACTAAATTTCCAGAAAGTGGGGATACTATTTATACAGAAACCCCCGGCACTCCCACTGGGGGTATCAGACAAGAGTGGACTGAACTAAAAATACTACTCTATGATATCGCCCTGCAACTGCTGACTTTGACAATGTAGACCAGCGGTTAGCTTTGAGTTCTCAATGAGCTGCTCAAGGCGTTGGACCGAAAACAGGTTCTAACTCAAGCCTTCTAAGCTGCCAACTTGCTGCACATTTTTCAACATCCCGGACAACTGAGCAATCCTGAACAACCGAGAGGGATATATAAGAGCTAGTTTGATGAGTGTGGGTATCTATGCATCTGGCACTCACACGTCTAGGATTTGAGCTTCTGGTGTTTTTGTTTTTTTTTAAATCAGTGCATGCTTGCACAGACCTCCGAGCTTTGTATTAGGCCAGACATACTCTAACTTTGTTTTCCCAATGGAACAGCAGTCAGCATTGACTGTTCTGCTGTACACATTTATTTATTATTATTTATTGTATTGTTCATATATAGCCTTTTTCCTGCTCAAGAGCTGCTGAAGACGCTGGCCTATACAGGATCTCTCTCAAGCCACAGGTCGCCTTTTTGCAGCCTTTGAGCGCATTGTCTGACGCTCAGACAACTGAGTACAACCAAAGAGCTTATTACGGAAAGAGGGGGAACTTCCATTATGTCCTATACAAAAATGCGAGACGCTCTCACGGATTATTTCCCTTTGCTCGGGCTGGCTATATTTCATTATCTGCTATATGAATGATCTGTGCGTGGTAACTTATTGAGCCTATGCCATTGCAAAAGAACATTTTTATGGCAACGTTTGCAAAAACCAAACTTTTAACTGTCATTATTATTAACATTCCGCTACTGCTGTCTTTTTTGTGTGCGTGTTTTTGTTTATGTTTACTTATTGACATTCATTAGGTGCTTTTATGCTGCTTATGTGTGTATGTCATAGGTTCGTTTTCTGCCCTGGAATTTATTATTTTTTAAGAAAACGACAAATATTTTAAAATTAAAATATGCTTGAGAGACTGTTTCATTTATCCGAAACTGTGTAAATCCGTAATCGTGAGAGAGAGAGAGAGAGAGAGAGAGAGGGGGGAGGGGGGTTGGGGGAAGAGATCTCTGTCATTCAATCAATTAATCACAATAAAGCACAATAACAAAATGTTTCACTAATAGTGTGAATTTAATTTATATCAGGTGTCCCCCTACCCCCCAACCCTCTCACCTCCCACATCACTGGCTTAATAACATCAGTCACTTCATGGAAAATAATTAATTAATCAGACAGAACAATCAGAACCTAGACTACAACATTCCAAGCAATTTAGATCTAACGCGCAGAAATTCACAGATCAGAACAAGGACTGAGTTTCTACATTACATTTTTTTCCCCGTTTACACTCAAACGAAAAGGGATTACAACAGATCAAGGACCATTTTTGTGCCTAGGTAAGGGGTTATCTTGCACAGTATTTGATCACGAGGAGAAAACAGACTTAGTCTAATTTAGCTTGTTAACATAAGCAGTTTGACGAAGCCAAACTGCCAATCTGACATCTACTTTTGAAATATAAGCACAAATATAGTCAAACAACCTAGCAATAACGTAAACAGTGAGCGACCTGTTGAACGTAAACTGTCAGCAAGCAAACTGTTTTGGATTTAACACATAGGTATAACATGAATCGTTCAAGCCGCTCTCCGATTGTTTTAACACTAACAACACTGCAGCGGTCTTAGTTTAGGCCTACATAAACACAAAAAAATGAAGTTTTTCAATTGCAATTTACCTTTCTTTGTCTCTTGGAAATTTGAAAAAGGACTTGCCAACACAACTTTTCTTGTATCTGGCATTATGGCAATTGATGGCTCTGCAAAAGTCACCGTCCTGTTTCAATCGGTCGCCTTTTGACTTTCTGCCACGAGCCATTTTCAGCATGTCGACAAGGGAGCATAACTCGTACTTTTCGTCTCGCGGTTCTGTACCAAGTTCCCCCTCTTTAATCTATCATTAAGCTCTTTGGTACAACTATTGGACAGTCGATATAGCACATAGATGATGTGCTATACACCGAGCAGCTTTTGGTTGCACCTGACGCCTGCGAGAGATTTAATGCGGGGTCGTTTATTGATGTATCGTTTAAAACCAGGATTACATTGTTGTCCCTGGAGGGTCGGAGATTGTCAGCTGCTCCCCATCTGTCGCCCAGATCTATAATTTGTCTCCATAGTATAAATGCTCTTTTTTTTTCTACTGCAACCATGACCTGGATGCTTTTGTTTTGCTGTACACCGTAATGTGTAACGTAGTGTATAAAATGAGGGCGCTTTCCAATGTCGGAAACACGATTATGTAGCTTGACACGTGAGTGATGTTGTGCACACTTTTTGTTTATTTACTTATTTAGCGTTGTTATATGCTTTATCACTTCTCCAACTACTGGAGGCATAATATCCTTAGTGTGGGGTGAAGATTGTGTAGGTTTTAGCGCTATATGTTGCACCTTTTTATTTCACAAACTTCAAAGATTTAGAGATTTGCAGTCGTCTTTGTGCTATTTGCCCAGAAATATCAGCAGGTATTGACTCCATCGATACCAATGACGTAGAAGCGTTCGCTATTACAACAAGTAAATGCTAAACAACGTCAATAGCGGTGACGTAAGAATAATTCAAATGAAGACGAGGAAATACTAATGTTAAACAATGTCATTAGCTGTGACCTTTACCTGAGGTCTGAGGTCGATGTAAAAATTACGCACAAAACTCTAATTTATTCTAAGAGATGACCGCTTGTGTATATACACATTTTGTTAAGTCCAAAAGGTCGTCTGCTATAGCAGTAAATGCTTTATCTCCCTTACAATAGAATCACAGGCGCCCAAAAAAATAAACGCAGCGATGCGTATGCCAAATTAATATGCTCCAAGGCGAGTTAATTGTGGGCCCGTGACGCGTAATGACCATGCCAGACTCGCGAGGTGATATTATCGAGGTACCGAATGTCTTAAGCGGTTATTTGAGAGCTTTCACCTCAAATAAACTCTTCTATGATCGTTCTATCTAGTGTAAAGGTTTTGAAAAAAGACCTCAGGCTTACTTTAAAGAAAAAGAAGTTAATTTAGCCTAGCTTATTTAACCCTTTTAACCCTGGAGCCTGCAAAAATCAAGATGCAGAGTAAACATTTCGCCCGATCAAACTGTGATATTGGGCCGTAGGAAAGGATGCCTAGATAATACATCATTACATAACCTAACCTAACCTAAACTTACATAAAGTAGCATTGCGTAGCGTAACATTTAACATCGTATAGTGTAACACACAGCAGATAAATAGGTGGCTAAATAAATGAATAAATACATAATAAATAAATAAATCTCTTCTCTGGGTCCAGATAGTGTAGATTACTCGTCTAGAAAGCTATTCCGCGTTACTTTGTGGAGAGACAATAATCCATAATTATACAGTAATACGGCAGGCGATTACTGTAATCACGCTTGGTTTGTGCCAGGTTACATTTAATGAATACCACTTTGGTAATATTGCAATAACGGACCCTGATACTCTCATGGACGGGTAGAAGAGGATGCTGTCATGGACACTGCATCTTTCTGTATTTAAATGCACTATACAATGATGTTCTTTTAAATACATTCAATTTTTGTATTTCCAGACTGATCTGAAAATAATTTGAAACAGTCGGGGTTAATCAGAACGAGTCAAATGTCGGTCTGTCAGTCGGTCGATCTGTCGGTCCGTTGGACGCCAAAAATACAAAAATGTACCTAGGTTAATGGCCTATTTACCGTGCCATCATATTTGCTCAGCCGAAAAGATCAAGGTCACGTTTTGCTCAATATTTCGAAAACGGCCGAAGCGATTTTGTTGAGTGTTGGTATACAGGTTCAAATCATGCAATCCGGTTGTAGGACCGTCGCTCCGAATGTAACTTTTTTGTTCATAACACACGTTTTGCTTTATCTCTATAATAACTGAACCGACATTCACACTTTGTACTCTGTGGATGCTTTGTCTACAGCTAAGGGTGTTAGATAATTCGTATTTGTACGTTTTCAAAGGTCAAGGTCATTATGCTTCACCATTTTCTAAACGTTTTTGCGCTGTATCTACAAATTGGCTCAGCCCTTTAAAAAAATTACTTTTTTGGCAGATAGGTCAAGGCACAGTGCAAGGAGGTAGAAGAAGAGGGAGACCAAAAAAGAGGTGGGAGGACAACATTCGAAAATGGACTGGCTTGACATTGAGCGAAGCCATCAGGATTGCTGAGGACAGAGAACGATGGAGTACGCTGGTTACACGATCATCTGTGGTGCCCCAACGACCTGAGAGTTACGGGATAGGATGGATAGGATAGGTCAAATAATGGCCTATCATTCCCTGTTTTTCTTTTGCTACCTTAGGTTAAAGCCGAGTCGCAACACCGCCAACAAAATTCACACTTTTCAAAAATGTCGACTGTGTGTGTCAGTGTTTTGAAATACCTTTAAATGGCTTGCCATCTTGTCTTTGGCTTGTGTTGGAGTTAGCGAAGCGATGATGATGGCATTGACTATGGCTGTGTGTTTCTGTGCCCGCGTTGTTTCATTTTCGAGAACTGCTAATGTGCAGGTTTGAGATACAATTTTAATACAAATTTTAATTATCGGATCATTTGTATAAGATCGCATACGGCTACAATACAATGGGGCTGTTATGACAGCTCTTTTTCTGTGAGCTCGCAGATTTTTACAATGCACTGGTGTTCTTGTGCTTGCTAGGCTGGTGGCGTTATCTTAATGGTCGTGCTATGCTAAGGTAACAGTTTCAACGCTTTCTTCTGTGTGCAAGAATTGCGACGCTATCGATTTTTGGATATTAAATTAACAGAGAGTGGGGGTTTTTTTTGAACGCGCAGGGTCGGTATAATAACAATGTCGTTTTGTATTTCAACAAGGTATAGATTTGTTTCGATTCCATTTCAATATTGTAATGGGTATTCCTAGTCGCTCACAGCCGACATAATGCCATGCTTCTCTTCTAGACTGATAGTCTGATCGCTGTGTTTTGTGTTCAATCATTGTATGGATTTCAAAAAATAAAATTTTTACGTTCTTATATAGTGCTTTTCCAACTCAAGAGCTGCTCAAGGCGCTGACTTGTGAGGTTCTAACGCAGTTAACTGGAAGCTTTAGGCACATCTTCTAAAACCCCACACAGCAGTGCTAGAATTGTAGGTACTTAAATTTCATATACTTTTCATGTCACGAGCTTGGATTTTTAATAATAATAATAATAATAATAATAATAATAATAATAATAATAATAATAATAATGGATACTATATACGCGCCTTTCCTAAAAATCAATCAGGCTCAAAACGCGGCGATCTGTACTTGCGTGTATTCCCTCCGTTCTTGCCGTTTGCTTTCAGAGTATTTAGCTTAATGTAGGCGACTCATCATTATCGAATTATTTTTTTGAGAACCATTACAGAAGAGACGAGAAGAGCTGAGAGAGTCATACATTTTGTCAGGACAACCCTACATTAAGTGGAACAGGAGAATTGTTAATAAAGCTATGGCTTCAGGAATCAGTTTGCATGATTCATACACGAAATCAATGAAACGTAGCTGAGACTATAGGTGAGACATTCTCTCCACAGTACTTTTGTCACGTCGTGGTTGTAGAAGGCTCGGTGCGCGTATGAGGGAGCATTTATAATTAGAAATATTGCCAAATATAATGGGGGAGAAAAGGGATACGTTCTCGTCACTAAAGTTGGTGTTCTGACGTCAGCGTGGTGTAACTTCGGCCAATCACGTCATCCAGTTGTGACGTGAAGCAGGCACTCAATCACTTGCCTTTAGCCATTCGAGCCAATCTCATTTTCCCCTTTCCATCCACGCTAATCTGTTAGTGACAACCGATCCATTCCACAAATAAAAACATAGCTAAGGCGGGTGGCGGGTGATTTTCAATTTTCAGGCGTCAAAGTGGTTTCTGCAATATCTCCTCCGACCTAACACTCGCCAGCGTGCTATTTTTAGGTTCCATTCACGTAGTCTCACCTTCCCTGGCTTTAACGAAGCACAGTGGATAGTGTGCTGTTTAATAATAATAATAACGGGTTTTTATATAGCGGGTACTCCAGCCTACGACCAGACTCACCGCGCTTTACATATTCATTACATAAAAATACATGCACTCGATCAAACATCGCTTTTGTTACGATACACCAAAAGACGGAACAGTAAAAGTAAGAACTATTTACAACTATGTACAAAAATGACAAAAAAGACAAAAATAGAATAGCAAAAATTTATTCACAGCTATTTATATGCCCGGATAGACCCAGGAAAGGAAAACAGTATAAATATTTACAGCCGTGTACACACTTACGGATCAGACAGAAACAAAAGAGGAGAGAATGGCAGCGGGATACAAATCAGTCTGAATAACGCAGTTTAAAGAGTTGGGTTTTGAGGGCCTTTGTGAATGCCTGTGTTGATTGTATGTTGCGGATATGGGAGGGAAGGGAATTCCACTGCTTGGGTGCACGTTGGCCGTATGCCTTGAGTGTGCGAGTGCCAGCAGAAGATCTTAAAGTGCGTGAAGAAGAGTAGACAGACAGTAGATCAGCAAGGTAGGAAGGACAAGAATCTGTGAAGAAGTTGTGACAGAGAACACAGAGTTTGTACTCTATGCGTTCTTGCACAGGAAGCCAGTGAAGGGAATGTAGTAGAGGTGTGATGTGATCGCGTTTCTTTGCTCGGAATACTAGTCTAGCTGCTGAGTTCTGAACCTTTTGTAGTTTGTCAATGATGTGTTTTGGGGAGCCAGCGAGGAGAGAGTTGCAATAGTCAAGACGAGAAAGGACGAGAGCGCAGACTAGGGTTTTGGTGGCAGTGACTGCAAGATAGTGGCGAAAGGAGCTGATTTGGCGTATGGCCGTGTATGCAGAGCGACAGACGTTGGAGATGTGGTTGTTGAGGGACAGGTCGTCGGAGAGAATGTAGCCGAGATTTCTCGCTGAGGATGAGAACTGTTTGTTGTCCCTACTGTGAGCGATATTGGGAGAGGCGAGAGTAAGGAGGAGGTGTTGTGCTTGTGAATGAGGAGGGCTTCGGTTTTATCGTCATTAAGCTTAAGCTTGTTGAGTGTCATCCATGACTTAATGTTTGTGATGCAGTTCTCCAAAGTCTGAACAGTTGAATGAATGAGAGAGGGGGCAGTGGATTTATAAAGTTGTGTGTCATCTGCAAATGACTGACTCTCGACAGCTTGTTTCCGAGCAGGAGAAGCAGTGGCTTGGTGTACAGAGTGAATAACACCGGCCCTAAAACGGAACCACGTCTGCTATGCTGGAGAAACAATGCCGAAGATCGTGACTTAGGTACAGACTTTTCATGACACGGAGGATTTTCTCCGGTAACTCCGGTTTCCTCCCTCTCTTCAATAACGGTATTAGATGTATAAATTATCTAAATTTGAAAAGTAAAAATGGATTTGTCTTCCGCCTTCTGTAATAGCAATCTCTTCAGATGGCTGCACTTGGAGTTCGATTGAAGAAATAGCGCGTGATAGCACCCTGTATTGTTGTATTATTATCGTATGGTGTAGTACGGTGGAGTTGTGTGATGTTTGGCATGAAATGATGTGGGTATAGTTTGGTGTGGTATGGCATGGTATAGTATGGTATGTTGTGGGTGATGTGGTGTCTAACTACAATGTCTTTTTCTATTTATTTTTGTCCTCCCAGTCAGGGGTATTAGACTTGGTTCCTTGATAGAACGGTATAATATGTGACCCTCCACCACGGTTTGAGTCTTATTGTGCCTCTGGGTCATTTTGAGTTATTTGTGCTATCTTAAAGTATTTTGAATGCCAATTTTAATGGAAAAAAACGTTTGAAAATCTGACGAATAGTCTCGGAGCTACATGCTTTTTACTTTGCCCCCCCTCAAAAACGCGATTCTGAGAAATCTCGAAATTTGTGTTTACAAACTTTAAGACAGTAATGTCCTTAGCGACCATGCATGGATCTTAATGAAATTTGGCACTGTAAGTGTAATCTAGCACAGCATTAACAACACACACACACACATTTTCATTTAAAAGTATGAAGTACTTTTATTTGTACACTTTTTTAAAATACATGTTAAAATGCATGTTTTACTTAGTTAACATTTTTATGCAGGCCGATTGCTACTACTATAATAATTTTATTCAGAACAATATTAAACTCATTACAAATGAGCAAATGTCAACAATTTGTATGAAATAGCAGCATAAAATAAAAAAGTATGTGGTCTAAAAATTGTTTAATTTTTTCAGGAGGCGGGGGGGGGGGCAGGGGCTGGGGGGTGGTGATTTTAATCACAAGCCACCAAGAAATTATCCTAAATTAATGTTTACCAAGAGACATACAATTTTAGTTTTTTTCCAAGCAGATAAAGTTTCTGATACCCCAAAAAATAAAAATAAAATTAAATGATGCATTTCGCTGTCTGTGTCACTAGTTTCCTCTTCGTGTTCTAGGCCTACACCATCACAATCACTTTCGAAACCACCACTCACTTCATCATCACTTTTCTCCTCGTCCTCGCTTTAATCACCGTTATCTTCCAATTCTAGAGATGTAAAATACTCCCTTATGAGACTTTCTAATTCTTCTGAATCTTTTTGGTCCGTAATATTTGCATCTCTGGCCGAATTCAACGCTTTTGCGACGAAAGCTTCGGAGACGCCACAAGCAGCCATGTTGCAAAATTTTAATTACCTTCCTGCTGGTTGGCTGGTTGACGTCACGCGCAGATATTAGCCAATCGTGGAGCGAGCTTCCCCTACATGGTGACGATTTGTTTACAGGGCATTCCCGGAGAACTATTATTTTTAGCCTATTTTTTAGCTTTCTATTTCGAATCAACCAATCGTATTCTACATAGTTTAAAAGCTGAGCCAAAGACCTTTCAATCGGTGCATAGTACATCGGGTCGGCTCGAAAAGCATAGGGAGGACAGGTTGTTCAAAAGAAGTGGTTTTGGCAAGATTTTCTCACCAAAACGGGATAGGTGGTGCTTTTAAAACACATTTATAATACTTTTAGAAGTGAATTTTAGCAAAATTCCAACGGAAACATGTAGATAAATGATTAAAGAATCAGCAACAACTAAAATCTCAAAACCGACAACCCACACCCCCTGCACCTATTTTTAGTGATTGCTCGGAATGGACTGAGGCACAATACGACTCATCCCGTGGTGGAGGGTCACATATGTGGATTGAGACTAGATTGAATCTTACACCACCAGTGAAACGATATGTGGGAGATCCTGCTAGATCTATTTGGGCCCTTTGTAGAGCAAATCCAGTCTGAGACAGCTATCAGACCAGGCTAAATGTCTGACACTCTTCTGGCAGAGAGTCTGGTATTGGTAACAGAACAAGTTTTTTAGAAAACGATGTTCTGAGAAAAGAAACAGCATTCGGTGGTTTGTTTTATTACGTGGGGAAAGCCTATTGGTATTTGTAACGATGCTCTCTGCCTCCCCTCCTACCCAGCTTGGTCCGGTAATGTTTTAACAAGATTTTTTCTCCACAGATAAACAGTGCCATGATTTCAGAAACATAGTATCTTTTATTTGTTTAGTTATTTGAAGAATAGTTGCATTTTAAGAGATGGTGATTAGGTAAAACAGCCATGAAGAATGGCAGTAAAACGTTACCTTTGGAGAAACTTCCTTCGAATGGGGGGGGGGGGGGGGGGGGGAGAGGAGAGACAGACATGTATACAGCGTGGCCGAGACTAGACAAGGCCTCGTCTGTTATGTCTATTACCTCTATTATTGTGTGCTGTTAGTCGTCGTGTTGCCAGCCGTGGGGTTTTTTTTTTTAAGGCGCGTTCGGCATGTGCCGGTGGTCACTGAGCTTAGTAAATTCACTCGGCTGTGTGATAATTGTAGCGACAACGTGGGCGTGTGATGGTTGCATTCCAGTCCTGACCTTGAAGGCTTTGGTGGAGTTAACAGGCCAGAAGACGTAAAAGTGGAACGCCAAAACAAGACGAACAGGAATCGATGTATTGTCTTCATCATCATTACATGTACAACAGGATATTTTGGTTGCGATGTAGTTTATAGCACTCTTTCATTCGGGGACTGATAGGCCTGGGATTCGCAAAGAGTATGTGGGATTGCAGACACACGCCAAGATTTGATTGATCACTCTGCTAGCTCTATCTGATACTCTGTATGATTTGTGACTATGGTGCGACTACAGTACTTGACCAAAGGGGCGTTACACAAGTTTGTGCCTGTAGATTTATATATATATAGCAAAGCGGCAGACAGCTACACCAGCTTACGTATGAGAGAATGAGAGACTAAATCGGCTTACGTATGCCTGTGCGCTATCTACCGCTGTGATAGAGGATATATTCGCAACTCAGCTTAGCCTAATAATGTGTGATAATGCCCTACTAAGGGTTAAGCACCCAGCGACTGATTAATGTGTGATACATGTATGGGCAGCTCGGGCAGCACTGAAAGTAGGTGCTAGAAATAACAGGAGATAATAATCAGCTATTCAAGACCGTAAACACGATCTTTTGTTGCTATCAGGTCGTGATGGCCCGTCGTGGCTATCGCTATCACGAGGAGCGACGGCGAGCAACAAACAGTTCATCGTTGACTCCTGTAAATTACCCGCAGTTAGACGAGCGTTCCATTTTCCCTCTCAACAGCTAAGTGAGCAGTTGGCAGCTGATTCTTCCAGTAATAGGAATGAACATTGAAGTTCAGCCTCTACATCCACCAGGAGCAGACATCGAAAGTGAACATGATCTCGTGATGATGTCCTTCCCGCTCCAATTGAAGAGAGTAAACACAGCAAAGTGCACCAGACTGAAGTTCGACATGGACAAACTGCAATACCTGGAGGTGACAGAAATATTCCAAGCCACAATTGGAGGGAAATTTGCACCACTGCTCATTTTGGGAGCTGGTGAAGTAGATGTCAACACCATGACCACTGCCTTCAATTCAGCTGTGACAGATGCCGCCACTGAGATCCTTGGCAAACACCGCCCAAAGAAGAAGCCGTGGATCCACACCTGAACTTTTGGACCTGTGTGACAAACGAAGAGAGATGAAAAAGAAAAATAACGCAAGGGAGCTGAGGCTTACCTAATAAATCAACAATGATATCCGAAAAGGCATGCGCACAGCAAAGGAGAACTGGATAGAAGATCAATGGCAAGAAATAGAGAACAGTCTGAACAAGAACAACAGCAAGAAGGCCTACCAAACTGTGAAGCGGCTGACAAGTGTTAAACAGCCCAAGATCTCCACGATCCAAAGCAAGTCTGGCATATGCCTTACAGAAGAGCAAGAAGTCTTGGATAGATGGACAGAGTACTGCTCTGACCTTTACAACCCGCACCAAACGGAGACCCATCAGTTCTAGCATGTCCCCAGAACAGAGAAGAGGAAGAAATCCTCCCTATTCTCCGAGAAAAAGTTGATAGGATAGGATCACGGGATTCAACTCTGGGGTATCGGTGTGCCAAGCGAACGCTCTACCTCTGAGCATCGGCGGTGGGTCGCTTGAAATTATTAATAACAGACTGCCGTAGCCTTCATAATTAGTCATCTCATTTCATACCCGTTTAAAGGTTTTCATCGCCGGATTATTGATACGTGTGCGAACGGCTTAAAAGGTGAAATCTTGAAACAACAATCGTGGGATCTGTACCCGGGGTTCTATGACTGTTAAAACCAGTATAACAATGTACGTTGTTTTGTTTTCGTGTGTGTGTGGGTATTTGTGGTAGTGTGGCAATTGTTAACGTACGTCTCAATGCTGTGCGACTAACGACTTCCATCAAGTTCATTGACTGGTAATAATACTTTGGAACTGAAACAAGAGGTTATGTAATCAATAGCCTGACGGACAACGACTGGGAGTGCTAGTGGATTCTTAACGTCTCTTTCTATGGAAACAATCTGAAGGAGTGTAAAGGCAGAGAGAGAGAGAGAGAGAGAGAGAGAGAGAGAGAGAGAGAGAGGGGGGGAAAGGGAGAGAGAGAGAGAGAGGGAGGGAGGAAGAGAGGGAGAGGGAGGGAGGGAGGGGGAGAGAGAGAGAGAGAGAGAGAGAGAGAGAGAGAGAGAGAGAGAGAAATAGTGGAAAGATTGTCCGTGTGATGGTCGGATCTATTCGAATGCAAAAGCAGTGCGAACATTCATCTTCACCAGTACCTAGTTTCAAAATGGAGATTACTTTTACATGAGTTTATCTATCAAAGACAGGCTTACTGAGTGTTTGAACTATTGTGTCCAGAGCTATAACTACGTGGAGTGTTAAATATCGCTGGAATGCTTCATTATTATAGTGTACAACATCGCTGATCATATTACATAAAGTGTACTGTATCGCTGGATATACAGTGTCAAGTGTAATATTTGCACAGTACCGCTTAGAAATGGCGCGTGGAATATAGTACACACAATTATTGTGTCGCTGGATACATTACCTAAATATTTACTATATCGCTGGATATATTACGTGAATATTATTGCATTACTCAGTATACATCCTGGAATATAGTACTGTATTCTACAACTGTAAATTATAAATTGTTTGTGATTCAAATATACGCTGTATTGCTGGGTAATCTACGTGACTGATTCTATATAGTTTGATACATTACCTGAATTTTTTCTATATCGCAGGATAAAGTACGTAACACAACAGCAACAACAACAACAGCAACAACTGTGTCGCTGAATATATTCTATGTGGAATTCACTGTGATGTCACTTAGATACTGATATTACTGTGGATAAACTAACTGAATGGAATAAACTTCGTCTCTTCATATACTCTCTGGAATGCGTTAAATATCGCCATAGAACTATCATTGTCTAAAACAAATGAAATGCACTATATCTCGGGATATTCTTCACCAAATCCAACTATATTGTTACTTATATATCTATCACCAGAGCGTGGACCCTATAAGCAATGGTTATCTAATCTGATCTAAACGCCAGAGCGACGAACTGTATTATATCCTTATTGAAGTTATGGAACTGTTTTAGCTCGCTAAATGATGTACGACAATATCTGACATAACATAATGAAAGGGGAAAGTGAAAGAATGGGAAAAAGCTAAGAGAATGATCTTCTAGCCAGAACAGACGTTGATGAAATAATGGACACCCGCGAAGAACCAATTTGCGGGCATCGGAGCGTTTGACAGTGATTTTGTGTTGAAGAACGACGTTGTGCTTCAGTGTGCTTTGTCCACCTTTAAGAGCCTGTGCATGGAGATACTATTGGATACCCTCTCGCCGTGAATAATGGTAAGTAAATGAAATAATTGATTACTCAGTACTTTACGATTGGTATACTGTGAATGTGTGATAAGGCAATAAGACTGCTCGTGATGTACTGTAGTAGAGAAATTCGATTGGCATTGGGAAATTGGATTTGTAAAGTTCGGTATACCTCTTTAACTAAATGAAAGAGTTGATTAGAACTAAATACTACATTAGGAAAAACGAATTGGTATACAGTCATTGGGAAAGGGAGTGGTTGCGTAGGACTGGTCTCCCCAATTTTGGGCAGCTCCCAACACCTACGCTTTACAGACGTCATGATAGATTGATGACGACATTTTCTATTTATATTAGCCTGTTCATTTTGTGTGTGATTTTTTTTCCAGGCACATACAAACCTATTTTAGCTATCAATTTGGAATACTCGTGTTCAGCGGTTCGTGGACTGTCATCCAAAACTTGTACTTATTAGTTTGGGAATGACAGCCCATCCGCAAATGCCAGTATCCGTCCGCAATTTGCCAGCTAGCATTTTGTTCATTTAGACCCATATTGTTACACGTGAAATTAAAGGTAACTAACTGATACACATCTAGATACGTAGAAAAATGTCTGATAGTTGACTAGCTGCAAACATAATTGTGATGTGGGCAGTTACGATCGAATAATGTAGACTAAAACTATGAGATAAATCAAAATTGTTCGTACCTATCCTACTGTATGTATTGGGAAGTGATGAATGAACATTGAGGTTTAACGTCTACACCCACCGTTGGCGATATGGCAGACGGGGATAACCATCCCAGGGAAAGAGGGGTAAGGACCTGAATCAACACTGAACCACCAGAGCAATCATACTGCTAAAATGGACAGTGAAAATGGCCACATTTTTATATCGCCCACCACGGGATTCTAACCTGGGTCATCGGTGTGCAGGCGAACGCTCTACCACTTGAGCTACGGCGGTGGGACTAAGGGAAGTGATGTGGTATATCATAAAAGAGAAGTACGATTCTCCGATGGTATTCCATAATAGAAAAGTACGATTGTTATACCATAATGGAGAAGTATGATTGTTATACCATAATAGAGAAGTATGATTGTTATACCATAATAGAGAAGTATGATTGGTATATTATGATAGAGAAGTACAATTTGTATACCATAATAGAGAAGCACGATTGCTATACCATAATAGAGAAGTATGATTGGTATATTATGATAGAGAAGTACAATTTGTATACCATAATAGAGAAGCACGATTGCTATACCATAATAGAGAAGTATGATTGGTATATTATGATAGAGAAGTACAATTTGTATACCATAATAGAGAAGTACGATTGCTATACCATAATAGAGAAGTATGATTGGTATATTATGATAGAGAAGTACAATTTGTATACCATAATAGAGAAGTACGATTGCTATACCATAATAGAGAAGTATGATTGGTATATTATGATAGAGAAGTACAATTTGTATACCATAATAGAGAAGCACGATTGGTATACCATAATAGAGAAATACGACTGTTAAAACATAATAGAGAAGTACGATTGTTATACTATAATAGAGAAGTACGATTGGTATACTATACTAGAGAAGGACGATTGGTATACCATAATAGAGAAGTACGACTGTTATTCCATAATAGAGAAGTACGATTGGTATTCCATAATAGAAATGTACGACTGGTATACCATAATAGAGAAGTACGATTAGTATACCGTAATAGAGAAGTACGATTGGTATACCATACTAGAGAAATACGAGTGGCATATTATAATAAAGAAGTACGATTGGTATACCATATTAGAGAAGTGCCACTGGTATACGATAATAGAAAAAAAAAGATTACTATACTGTAATTGATCAATTAGATTGGTAAAGTGCTCATGTGTCCAGATTGGTAAAGTGCTCAAATGTCCAGCCCGTGTGTCATTCGTGTTCATTTCATCGTTGAATATAAAGGGAGAAAACTTAGTGAGGCACCATACTATTAGTTCCCCTGATTTTTAAAACTGTTCACAGTAAAACTTTTTGTTACTTATTTTAATTAATTCTGTTTGTTCAATTATCTGTCATCATCATCATCATCATCATCATCATCATCATCATCATCATCATCATCATCATCATCATCATCATCTTCTTCTTCTTCTTCTTCTTCTTCTTCTTCTTCTTCTTCTTCTTCTTCAGCATCATCGTTATGCAGTGCAGATAACAACCTCTTTCTCTAACATTTATATTTGATACCGTCTATGCATGTTTCTGGGCCGTGGCGAAAAGTGGCATAGTGACGTCGTTAGTGACGCCGTGGCGAGGGCAAAGAAGTTGTATTCTTGTTGTTGTTGTTGTTGCATCAATTTTTATTTATCAGATTAACATAAGTTGTACTGATAAGTTGTATTCACGTGCAGCACGTGCGTATCTAGTAGCTCCTCATTACAACCAAACCCGCCCTCAGCGTATTGTCTGGGAAAGGGCTGAAACACACGTTGGACGTTCAGCGCTCGAACATGAGTTGTAGATGATGTCATATAGCGCTTTATAAGAGATCAAAGAGCGATTCAAGGCGCTATACAGAATCGAACTCAAACCCGTCCAAAGCGTCAACTTTCTACTAGATGCGAATCGCCTAACACCCCAGCTTAATTGCCTGGTAACAGGGATACCGAGTGTTCAACATCTATCATGTCTGGTAACAGGGATACCGAGTGTTCAACATCTATCATGTCTGGTAACAGGGATACCGAGTGTTCATTACATTACATTACATTATTATTGCTTTAGGTCCAGCGGACTCTTCCGAGCCAAATCAGGACCGAACAACCCCTTATCCGCATAAAAGATCTGCTGAAACAACCCTAGTGGTAAAACCGAAAGCTCTCCACCAGCCAGTCACTTTACAATAAAGACATCCCACGCAGGGGACGGCTGAGGCTTCACCCCAACTTATCGAACCACTGTTTACAAAAACAAAATAGAATACAAACATCATTATAAATTATCAACAAAACACATACATATAAAATGCCTACATTGCTAAATAATAACATCATAGGAAGCGCTAGTGACCACCTGGCAGAAAGCGTCCAATATTCCCAAGCTGATCCAACAGACCCCACAAATAAGGAGTCTTGTCCCGGAAGAGTTTTCAAGAAAAAAGGTAGGAGACTGGTCTAGCGAAGAAGACGATAGTATAGCAGATTGATAGAACAGAGCAGGAATGAGAAAGAGCAAATGAGAAAGACAGCGACAGTGGGAATTTAAAGCACTAAATTTCCAAAAAGTGGGGATACTATTTATACTGAAACCCCCGACACCCCAACGGGGGTAAACCGAGTGTTCAACATCTATCATGGATGGTAACAGGGATACCGAGAGTTCAACATCTATCAAAATAATGCTTTTGTTGTTGGTTTGTTTCTTTCATTTGACGTCTTTTCATCCAAGTGATTTTAGTCTTGGTAGGGTTAGGGGAAGAATACTGAGTAATTTGAGCAGGGCAATTAAAGAGGGGGGGGGGGGGGGGGAGGGATTCAACACATTTTACAAAACTAAAGAATTCAACAATCAAAATTGTAAACTAAATAATCACTTATACTAATGATGTCCGTTCAAGATACAACATTGTCATCTTAATTATGCCCCGTATCTAATATTCAGTGTTCTGATTTTGTCTTTTACGGGGAAAGTCCAACAGGCCTATAACAAATTATAATACTATTGTGATTGTGTCTTTTACAGAAAACGTCCAATAGCACTGTAAATTAAGTATGCGTTCCTTACAAACCCCCTTACCAGCTGAAGGGTCTGCTTAAAGCGTTGACTGCATCAGGCTGGAACAAGCAGCTCAAATTCAGTTCAATCAGTTTATTTAAAATCTTTTCACAATTAGACTTATAAAACACATTATGTTAAAGACAAAAGGTGTTGACTTTGATATTCATATTTTCGTTGTACATGCTGCATCCTTGCTTGAAACAGAAGTGGGCCGCTAAATACTTATTAATTTACAAGAAGGATGGCGATTTCCAGACGTTCTGAGATTTTAGGTTATTAGTGTAAGCCTAATATTGCAATCTATTATCTTTCATTGCGTCATACATTGTGAAGTTTTCACAGATTTATAATATTTAATGCAACAACAGACATTCAAGCACAGACATGGGCCACAAAAAAACATTTTAATTTACAAGGATGGCGATTTCCAATACAGATGGGAATTGTAGGCTGTTCCTGTTACACACCTCATCTTCCAGAATGCAGTTGCCTCACGTCATTCACTCTGACGTTTACAGACCTATACAATCGTATGGTATTGCAGACATTCAAACACTGTACCCGCTGCATCTATGCTTGAAATAAACGTGGGCCACAGAAAGAGCGTAGTTGCCAGTCCAGTGACTGGGGATTGGACAGACAGGAGGCTAACGAGGTAAACGTGGATCAAGATTAGATCCATCTGACTGTGGGACGTCACAGAATATTGACTTCATGCCTTCATATTCTCTGGGGACGTCCCGCATACATGTCTCCCATTTGTGGTATTTTCCAGTGGTCACCAGCAGTTGGGTAGCTTATTGGTACACTCGTCATCATCATCATCATCATCATCATCATCATCATCATCATCATCATCATCATCATCATCATGTCAGTATAACCATCAATAACACGCTCTCTATCATACTCTCGCCAAATCTTCCTGAGTTGTTTAAATAGGACAAAATATGTTGTATAAATAATGTTGACCATTGCCCGGTGAACATTAACCACACCGTTTCGCTGCTCTAGGGGTTAACTTTACGCAATATTGTTAACAATTATCAATGAGTCAGCAGGAATATTTGTTTAACATTTTATGTTGCTATAATAATTTAATTGTTTTGTAGAACAAATGTTGATTTTTATATGTCGATGTAAACTGCATCCACATTTCATGGTAGTTTTTTTTAAAATTGTATTTGAGATAATAGCTATAAAATGCTATTTTACGCGTATAATCTTCATATTAATGCTAGTCTCCACAATATTTCTCCAATAAAAGTCTGTTGTGAATAGTAATGTTAAAGTGGTTTAGTTTGTCTGTTGTTCTGTCTTTATTCAGCCTTTGGCCCCTAGGGGGCTTTTAAGCTAATACTAAATGCAAGTAAACTGGTAATAGTCACGCTTGTGAGATTCCCACGCCTATTTAACCCGTACATAAGTACCGACTAGCTACGTCCATTTGCCTTTAAAAGTGCTACGCTTTGACAAGCTGAAACCCTGTGTTTACCTGTCAGAAAGTGGTGGAATTTCTCAACACTAACCTTACCTTGCTCTGCTACACGGCCACATTCCATTTTTGTGCTAGGGTTTCCGATGGAAGCTATTCTGGGGATCCTTGTGGATACTGGGATGATTGAAAGGAATTTACGGTTGATCCCTTGTAATATAACGTCCATTCCGGCTTCGACCATTATCTCTTCACTACAATACAGCCGTGTGGTTTTTAGTGCGCACGCTATTGGTTTGATAGGTGAAGCAATAACCAGTCCAATTACTACTTGGATTGGACCCTCAACGGTGTACAAGAACAAAACAGCGCAAGAGGCACCCTACTGCATCCATCTGTGAATGGGTGCCTGGCTGTGGACGGTAATTCTAGGGCGAGGGGAAAGAGAGAGGGGGGATAAGGAGGAAGGGGAGGGTGGGATGAGGGATGGTCATCGTCCTAATAAAGCTTGCTTTAAAAAAAGGAATGTCCCAGAACAGCGCACAACACACCCCAGTCCACCCAGCTGTGGATGGATAGCTGGATCTGTTTAGAACCGGAGAAGGTAAATCAGCCATGGAGATGAGATAGGCATCACCTTATTGAGCTGGCCAAGAGAAAAGGAAGGTCTCGAATGCCTCTCTCGCCAAGGACCGAAAGTTGACCAAATACCTTTTCCTAGCTCAGTTAGTCCATGCCTCTTTCTAGTACGATCCATCTATCTATTTTTAGCAACTATGATAGCAGCCGTGGCAGGAATTTTGAGGGAAGTCTGGAACTGTAACATTGTAGGTCGATGTATGTTTCCAGTGTGGTTGATCCACCCATAGATACTCTAGAGTATCTATGATCCACCCTATTTGAGGAAGATGGCAGGTATAGGTCACAAATGTGTAGCCTTGTCTGGAATGCCACGCTATTAGCGGTTGCTCTGTGTATCGTCCACCTAATCTTGTTTGCAAATGTCACTAAGTCTGGAATTTTAGGTAACTAGCCGATGTGCCTTAAGTATAAATAGTACGCTTCTGTAACTTATTTCAGTTTTGCAATAAATACAAAACAAATGGGTAAATAAACTACAAAGAAGTTCTAATTTGGACAAAACAATATTATGTACGTTTTCAAGCTAAACTTTTCATCCGGCCGACAGAACACAACATAACAAATAGCAATAATACTTCCCGACACCATTCCCAACATGAACTTCCGCACTGCCTGGATTTAACCCAAATTAACATTCTTTTAATTAATGTTTCCATTTGTTTCTCATTATCGTAACATTGGAATGCTAGCAATTTTTGTGTTATTCCAATCTGTTAACGAGTGAATGTTTACAATCGCATTTTCTTATATATTTATTGCAAATTTTCTTAGTACTGTCAGCAAAGCATGTCTAACATTTTTTTCTGTGTGAGATAATAATGCATTCTTGAATCTTGAATGAATTAAGTTTAGCTGCAGTTAGGATGGAAAACAATGCATTGGAACATACATCATAGATGCTTGAAACCTGCTCATATCTGAATTTAGCCAGAATATTCGCGTGATAGTGCGAGTTGTAAGACTGTCTTGTCAACCAATCCATAGCAAGTCAATAATCAAATCAACCAGTCGATCAAATAATCAATCCACACAGCATTTAAACATACCGACCTATTTAAGTAGTATTTTGCTTTCTCCTCGTGATATTTTTATGTCCGTTCAGCTTGCCAAAAAAGAAGGCACAATGCGAAGCTATTTAGACAATCATTTAATCAATCAACAGAACGGGAAAGATTGGCAGGGGTGAGGGGGAGAGGGAGGATGCAAAGTCCGGTGCTGGGGAGAGGGGGAAGAAGTCGGCTGGCAGTTCGGGTTCCGGGGCTTTGGCCAAAAATCAAAGGCCCGGACCCCTTTCTTCCAAGCACAATCAGCCTCTCGAAACGGAGAACCGTTTCGGGGGGTTGATGGAACATGAAGAGATGGACGAGGGTCCAAAAGATAAAGACACGTAATTGTGCTCTCGGAGATGAAAATTTTAGCATTCTTTTACTTAATTTTTATGTCCATTTTACAATGGAACATCCGAGGGATAAGGGCAAATTATGAGGAGCTATGCTGTCTGCTGACAGAGCATCGACCTGAAGTATTGGCCCTTCAGGAAACTCTCCTGTCAGAAAAACATCCTATAGATATTACTGGTTATTCGTCTATTGATTGTCTATCTTCTAGAGGCGTTTCACTTTTTATTCATAGAAACGTCCCATTTAACCCAATTTTACTTAATACAAGTTTACCAGCAGTTGCAGCTAGAGTATCTCTTTTTAAATCCCTCACAGTTTGTTCTCTATATTTGACACCATCAATAAATGTAACTAAAAGTGAACTTGAGAATTTGGTCCAACAGTTACCTCCCCCTTTTTTGTTGTTGGGAGATTTTAATGGACGCTCTCCCCTGTGGGGTAGTGATCGTACCGATTCTCAGGGTAAAATAATTGAAGACATTTTAGACTCGTTAAACCTAGTAACTTTGAACGAGGGTGCTCCAACTTTTTCCTGTTCTAGAACTGCTTCTTTGTCCCACATTGATATATCGATCTGTGATCCCTCCTTACTTTTGGATTTTAAATGGACAGTTTTAGAAGATCTCCATGGCAGCGACCATTTCCCGATTTTATTAAAACATGATTCAGATAACCTTGAGCAAACTCATGGCAGGTGGAAACTGAAACAAGCTAACTGGAGTCTGTTTTCTAACCTGTCTGAGGCCCAGCTACGTGCTAAGAAACAGGAATTTTCAAATGCCTTAGATCCAATACAGCTTTATACTGACATAGTTATTAACAGTGCCAAGGAGTCCATTCCGCAAACTTCGTCAAACCCTCACACACTTAAAAAACCCTGGTTTGACGATGAATGTAGAAAACTTCAGCAAGCTCGTAAAAAAGCTTTAAGAACTATGTTTTTACACCCAAGCACTGAAAATAAACAAAACCACCAACGTTTGCGAGCGCAATGCCGACAGCTCTTCAAACGAAAGAGAAAGGAATCGTGGAGAGGTTTCTGCTCCACGCTTAATTCAAAAGCGAAACTGTCGAAGGTGTGGAAAGTAGTCCGCAAACTCAAAAATAGAAGTAACAAACAGGTGAGCCCATGCCTTACTGTGCAGGGTGACGTAATCGGAGATAAAAAATTAGTAGCTGATCTTTTGGCTTCTTCTTTTGCTGCAAATTCTTCCTCTGAAAATTATTCTGTCCCTTTTCAAACAGTTAAAACCCGTAAAGAAAAACAACAGTTACATTTTACCTCCGATAATTCTGAAGATTACAACATTCCGTTTTCATTAGTCGAACTTGATGATGCAATTAACAAAAGTGCAGATTCAGCAGTTGGACCGGATGATGTACATTATCAATTTCTCAGACATTTAACAAGGTACTCACGGTCTCAACTGCTGGACATCTTCAATCAGCTCTGGATCACTGGCACCTTTCCTCCCTCCTGGAGAAAGGCCATTATTGTACCCATCCCTAAACCTGGCAAAGACCATACTAACCCGACAAACTATAGACCAATAGCCTTAACGTCTTGCTTATGCAAGACACTGGAAAGAATGGTTTATTCTCGTTTACTGTGGTATCTAGAAACCAATAATATTTTATCCAACACTCAGTGTGGCTTTCGAAGTGGTCGAAGTACTGTTGACCACCTGGTGCGACTGGAAACTTTTATCCGTAACGCGTTCGTCCAGGGTGAACATGTCGTTGCCATCATGTTTGATTTGGAAAAAGCTTATGATACCACATGGAAATATGGCATTCTTTCAGATTTACAAGAAATGGGTTTGAAGGGACATTTACCTCTGTTTATATCCAATTTTCTAACAGACAGAATTTTTCAGGTTAAGGTTGGGGGATCTTTGTCAGATACGAGAGAACAGGAGATGGGAGTGCCTCAGGGTAGCATCTTGTCTCCCTTGCTGTTTAATATTAAAATAAATAACATTGTTCGTTCCGTTAAACGGGAATTGACAATTCTTTATTTGTCGACGATTTTGCATTGGTAGCCAAAGGTAAAACTTTGGCATCTGCAGAACGTCAGCTACAGTTATGTGTCAAGGCCGTTGAAGACTGGGTTTTACAAAATGGTTTTAAATTTTCTGAAGCAAAAACTGAATGTATTCACTTTTCCCAGCACCGGGGAATTATTCAAGACCCTACTATTCTCCTCAATAAAACTCCAATAAAGGCGGTCCAACAAGTCAAATTTTTGGGTGTTATTTTTGATCAAAAGCTATCTTTCATTCCTCATCTGAAAATTTTGAAAACTAAATGTCAACAGGCCTGCAATTTGCTCAAGGTTATCAGTGGTACAGACTGGGGTGCTGACAAGAAAACTTTATTGCTGTTATATCGTTCTTTAATTAGATCCAAGTTAGACTATGGTTGCATTGTCTATGGTTCTGCTAGAAAATCTTATCTTAAGATGCTAGATCCAGTTGCCCATCAGGCACTACGCATTGCTTTGGGTGCGTTTCGCACTTCCCCTTGTGAAAGCCTTTTACGTGGAAGCTAACGAACCCCCGCTGGAGCTGAGACGTACAAAATTGTCAATGAATTACTATTTAAAATTAAAAACTGATCCTATGAACCCTGCTTATGACTGTGTTTTCAACCCAGATTTTGTTCAGAAATTTGAAGCCAAACCTAACACAATTCCTCCGTTTGGCATCAGAATGCAAGCTCATCTGGAAAAAGCAGGCATTGATGTTGCTTCCATCAACGACGATGAACTTCGGACTGAAGCTCCCCCATGGAAATTATGTATCCCAAACATTAATTGGCAGTTGTCCGCTTTCCTTAAAAACAATACATCCGAAACCGTATATAACCAACTTTATTTAGAACAGTGTGCATTATACCCAGGATATGAACAACTTTTTACAGACGGGTCAAAGAAAGGAGATTCAGTTGCTGCTGCGTCTGTCTCCGAGAGACACTTAGACCAGCCTTTGCAACAGCGTTTACCTGATTTTTGTTCTGTTTATACAGCTGAGCTCAAGGCAATTCATTTAGCTCTGAAACAAGTTTATCAATCCAAAAGAACCTCATTTTTAATCATGTCTGATTCCTTGTCAGCACTTCAGGCTCTTTCCACGAGAAAGATATCACACCCTTTTCTGGCAGAGATCCATGACCTCCATACACAACTTATTTCTGAGGGTAAAAAGATAGTTTTTATGTGGGTCCCTGGTCACATGGGCATCCGCGGCAATATTGCAGTAGACAGGGCGGCTAAAGATGCTCTGCATCTCGATTTCCCTCCAGAGATTTTCCAGTTTGTGCCCTACTCTGACCTACGTTGTATGACTGGATCTTATTGTAAACGACTGTGGCAGACTGACTGGTCTAACCATGTCAACAACAAATTATTTCAAATTCTTCCCGATTTGTCGACTTCTTTGCCTAACTTTGCATCCACTCGCAAAGAAGAAACAGTGTTATCTCGCCTTCATATTGGGCATACTTATGTCACCCACAGTTTCCTTTTAAAAGGAGAAGAACCACCATGGTGCTTTGCATGTGATCAATCTTTTTCTGTTCGCCATTTTATGTCTGAATGTGCTGATTTGATTGAGGAAAGGGAAACATATTTTGGTTCCATACCTTTCAAAGAGATTTTTAAAGTATGTAATGGTCAACATCTGTTTCAATTTTTACATGATGTTGGTTTGTTCTATCGCATATAAATTATATCGACATGTTTTGTTTAGTTTGGATTTTATTAGGACTGAATTTGGTGATTTGATTGAAGAAAGAGAATATATTTTTAATACATCAGTTTTAAAGAAGTCTCTTAAAGAGGCGTCATGTGAAAGTTTGTTTGTGTATTTAAGAGTAACAGGCTTGTTTTTTTAAGATTTGAATCATTTTATAATATTTTAAGATAACGTCTCTCTGGTCCTGATTTGGCTCGGAAGAGTCCGCTGGACCTAAAGCAATAACCTTGTATTGTATTGTATTGAATCAACAGAACAAAACAGAAAATGCATTGCCATTTCAACCCGTAGGCTATGTGACACAATGTTGTAGATTAATTACAATTGGTAAGATCTCAGTTTGTTGTTGGACATTATCTATAACACAATGATGCCCCCTCCCTCCTCCCCACCCCACTCCCACCTCCTTCGCTTCCCCAATGGAGATGCCGGGGGTTTCTGTATAAATAGTATCCCCACTTTCTGGAATTTATGCTTTCATATCCCACTGTCGCTGTCTTTCTCCTTTGTTCTTTCTCATTCCTACTCTGATTTATCAATCTAAATGATCTTCTTCGCTAGACCAGTCACCTACCTTTTTTTCTTGAAAACTCTCCCACAACTCCTCATTTGTGTATGGGGTCTGCTGGGTCAGTTTGGAAATATTGGACGCTTTTTACTTGGGCTTTCTATTATTTAGCAATGTAGGCATTTTATATGTGTTTCGTTAATATTTTATAATGATGTTTATATTCTATTTTGTGTTTGTGTTCGGTAAATAACAGCACAACCTCACCGTCCCCTGCATTTATTGTAAAATGGCTGGTTGGTAGAGTGCCTTCGGCGTTATCGTTAGAGTTGTTTCAGCAGATCTTTTATACGTATCGGGGGTGAGTCCTCTTTCAAGCATGTTATGGTCCTGATTTTGTGGTCCTTATTCGGCTCTTTGCTGTCCGATGGACCCTATAAACAATGAATAACTAACATAATGAGGAATTAAATATTAGTGTTTCATATTATATTGTCCACTGATTATACTGCTGCGTGTGTTGTACTTGTACTTGCTTATGCAGTCTAGGTAACATGTAATGGGGCAAAGACAATCCACTTGACTAAGTCCTAATAATTAAACGCTTGACTGAGAGTGGGAAAAATACATCTACCCAAAAAGCTACACTAAAATAGTCTAATGCACTACGTAAGCTACACTACGTGCGGTTACACTATAGATCGAAAAGCTAAACTAAATAGGCAACACCAGTAATCCTAGGCTTGACACTTCGGACAAAGATGTTCAATGTAGACATTATTAGGAGACTAGCGTGCTTTAGGTGGTCTGATTAGTGTATGCAGCGGCTGACACTATAAACCATACAGCGCCCCACTCATTCATGAATTTCTGGCATTGCGCGAATTCCAGAAGGATAGTCATGTTTGAGCTTCACAAACAAATTACATTACATTACATAATTGTTGCTTTAGATCCAGCGGACTCTTCCGAGCCAAATCAGGACCGGACAACCCCCAATCCGCATAAAAGATCTGCCGAAACAACCCTAGTGGGAAAACTGAATGCCCTCCACCAGCCAGTCACTTTACAATAAAGACATCCCACGCAGGGGACGGCTGAGGCTTCACCCCAACTTATCGAACCCCTGTTTACAAAAACAAAATAGAATACAAACATCATTATAAATTATCAACAAAACACATACATATAAAATGCCTACATTGCTAAATAATAACATCATAGGAAGCCCTAGTGACCACCTGGCAGAAAGCGTCCAATATTCCCAAGCTGATCCAACAGACCTCATACACAAACAAGGAGTTTGTTTGTTTGTATGTAGATTATAGTCACACGACACTTTCGCATATAGGTGACTACTGGACCGATTTATACTGACACCAGCGGGCCAGTTGTTGGTAAAGGGGAAAATAATATGATCACACGTTGACCAATCCGGGATTCGAACCAGCGACCTTTCGGTTACTAGCAAGACGCTCTTACCAACTGAGCTACCCGGCCCCTCTAACAAGGAGTCTTGTCCCGGAAGAGTTTTCAAGAAAAAAGGTAGGAGACTGGTCTAGCGAAGAAGACGATAGTATAGCAGATTGATAGAACAGAGCAGGAATGAGAAAGAGCAAATGAGAAAAACAGTGACAGTGGGAATTTAAAGCACTAAATTTCCAGAAAGTGGGGATACTATTTATACTGAAACCCCGGGGCCCGGCACCCCAACGGGGGTTCACAAACAAATGAACAGACTGATGATGATGATGTGATTGTGATGAAGGTACAACATATTCGTTTTAGATGAAGATCTGTTCGGACCTCAGCAACAGGATGCTCAGTATGTTTACTACAGGGCAATCTGGAGTGCAGATGGCTGTAGCTTTGAGAGAGGGGAGGTTTTACTGCTTCAGCTGCTGCCGGCAGTAGTCGGGCAGGAATAGTCGGTCGCCCTTAGCAGCACGAAATTCTAAACTGGATACTCCGCATTCCACCGCCTGCTGGCTTGCGAGATCTATTGACAATCTGCACGAAATCGCAGGGAGCAGAAAATGCAATATTTATAACGATATTATTGATCGCTAGGCCTTATTTTATTTTATTTTTTAATATATAAAAAAAAAATAGTTCATTGTTCTCGTTGCTGAACCAGGCCTTACAGTAAGAGCTGAAACCATGCTAGCTATTTATGATTATTTTGAAACGTCAAATCACGTCCTTTCGTGGTCCCAAAAATTAATATAGACTTCTTTACTGTTGTTTTCTTATGTGCACGTCATAGTTTTTTTTGTGTGTCTTAAAAATCCAGTGACGTCATTTCTGTGAGTTTTGCCGCACCAACCAAATTATTCAGCTTGAGGACGTTAGAGGATTAAATTCTATGAGGATGTTTGATTTTTTTATATTTTATACTGCGAGGAAATGTTCTTCATTGTTTGTCTATACAATAACGATTCTCATTCTGATTCAGATCCACAATCTCTCTCTCTCTCTCTCTCTCTCTCTCTCTCTCTCTCTCTCTCTCTCTCTCTCTCTCTCTCTCTCTTCTCTCTCTCTCTCTCTCTCTCTCTCTCTCTCTCTCTCTCTCTCTCTCTCTCTCTCTCTCTCTCTCTCTCTCTCTCTCTCTCTCTCTCTCTCTCTCTCTCTCTCTCTCTCTCAAACCAGTTCTACCCACTGTTCGTTTCTCTGTCGATATATAGTTTATTGCTGTTGTTATATGATTGTAACTGTAATCACTATCTGGGTACCTCACAAGAGCTTTAGAGGAAATGGATTCATCTTTCAGACATAATTTAAAATTTTCACAAACACGCTTAGACATATTTTAAAAAAAAAATCTGTCGTATTCTGGTCCAAGCATGTGGAATTCTCTACCATAAGAGGTGAAGGATAGTAAATCATTAACATCGTTTAAAACGAAACTCCACAAATTTATGTTCTTCGATTCCTCCTAATATAATGTAAGATGACTGTATACCTGTTGTTCTTGTTTACCCTGCGAAAATTTATTTTTTGATAATATGTGAATATGCGCGCGCGTATGTGGGTGTGTGCGAGGGAGGATGGGGGGGGGGGGGGGGGGGGCGGGTGGAGAAAGGGGGGGAGAGTAGATAGGAGGTAAGAGAATGTTTAATTTTAGGTGCATTAATAGTCTTAATTATTTCTTAGCATAGCTACATGTATGTGTTAGTTTCTTATTCATTTTACGCTGGTCCTGATTTGGCTCGGAAGAGTCCGCTGGACCTAAAGCAATAATCTTGTATTGTATTGTATTGTATTCATTTTACTCTTTAGGTTAATTATTTTGTTTGTTCTAATGTGTTTATTAAGGACTAAGACGTAATGCTATTATCCTATTAAAGGTTTCGACTTCTCTCTCTCTCTCTCTCTGTGTCTCTCTGTGTCTCTCTCTGTCTCTCTCTCTCTCTCTCTCTCTCTCTCTCTCTCTCTCTCTCTCTCTCTCTCTCTCGGTCTGTGATGCTGCCATAGCATGAATAAACCGCGCTATACAAGTTTTCAACTTCAAACTCTAGCTCGAGAAAGTTCGAATTTTAACTCCAATTATTGTGTGTGGGTTGACCGCTTTTAAATTACAACGTCAAGATCCGATGAAAGAGGAATAATAACAATGCTTTTAAATGGAGTGGAAAACGTAAATAAAACTCTCTGCTAATTAGGCTTTAATTAAGAAGCAACCGAAGCATCCCAAAATTTGTTTCCCATTAGGTCGTAACAATATGTTGTTGTGTTGCCCTGTCTTTTTGAGTTCAGCCTCCATTGAAAATTCCTTCCCTGTTCCACTCCTTGGAGTTGTTCAATAACCTTTCCCTTCTTTTGTGTTTTGCTCTTACAATACTATTCCATTCCAGTTCTATTTCCCTTAGGGTTGCCGTTCTCTTCTTCTCTTCTTAATGCGTTCTATTTATGCGGAAAGCCCTCCACAGCGAGAGAATTATCCCATTCCCAATGATTTGATTTTATTCCCAATATTTGGAAATACCGAGTTGCTCAGAAGATTTTTTTCCTTCGTATTTTCATATAATATCTGGAAATACTTTGAAATAATCGTGATTCAGACCGAGCCGAGAAACATCAGAACATGGCCACTTCTGAATATATTGATTTTGAACTATGTTGGCTTTGAACTCCTGAACGGCTGAAGAAGCATTTCAGCGAAATACATGTGTTGACAATATTTGTAGCCCGCGCGCTGCATTATATCTCAATTTCTTCAGCTATCCTATCCTATCCCGTAACTCGAAAGTCGATGGGGCTCCACAGATAATCATTTTACCAGCGTACTCCATCTTTCTGTCTTAAGCTAGGTGTGCCAAATATATTTCAATGGCTTGCCATCTTGTTTTCTTTACAGTGAATTGCGTTTTTGTGTCATGTTTTTTTTTATAACGTAATATGTAAGATTACAATTTCCTTGTGTGTCAAAGTAAATACAAATAATATATATTTGTGCCCATTATAAAAGAATAAAACGACGGAGCTATGTTTGACGCAAACAAGAATATTCTTTTACATGAATTTAGGACAAAGCTGCTGCGTGTTCTTTCAGCTTTATCTATTTCAGTTTTAAAAACGTTTCTAGAAGAGAGTGAACATTGGTTTCTGATATTGCATAAAAAGTGACATGATTTGTACCCACAGATCCGAGGGATATAAAGAAGCACACACACAGACACGCACACACACACATACACACACAAGCGCGCGCGCGTCGGAACACACATACACACACACACACACGCACACACACACACACACACCCACACAAACTGTCACGAAGTGATTTGGTAAATATTTACATTTGTGTATATACCCCGTGTTTTATAGAGTTAGTACACAAGCAATGGCTGTTGACATAGGCACGTGGCGTATGTAATCGCTTTGGGTTGGTACTATATTTCCTAGTTCATTATTATTTTGGTGATGAGGGCAATATAAAGACTGTTTGCATGCATCTTAAAGCAAGTGGGGCCGG
Organism: Oncomelania hupensis; assembly: GCA_036898135.1. NCBI lineage: Eukaryota > Metazoa > Mollusca > Gastropoda > Littorinimorpha > Pomatiopsidae > Oncomelania > Oncomelania hupensis. The sequence continues at coordinate 6,634,272 of CM072518.1, read as the reverse complement.
GTAGCTCAGTTGGTAAGAGCGTCTTGCTAGTAACCGAAAGGTCGCTGGTTCGAATCCCGGATTGGTCAACGTGTGATCATATTATTTTCCCCTTTACCAACAACTGGCCCGCTGGTGTCAGTATAAATCGGTCCAGTAGTCACCTATATGCGAAAGTGTCGTGTGACTATAATCTACAAACAAATATCTTAAAGTGTTTATGATTGAATGAAATAGGACTAGTGTAGGGTGTAATGTATTAGTGGAATGAAAGACTGTGAAAAAAAAGTATCCGATACTGCGATAGGTAAAAAAAATATGAATTTCGGTTCAGTTATCTTTCAGATTATGCAAGATGTGAGTTTTAAACATAACAAACAAAAGTTACATTGGGAGCGACGGACCTGGCGATTGACACACTGACCGACAGTTGACTGCTCCTGAAGGATGGCTTATGGTCTGAAGTACATGTATACCACAACTCCCAAAAGTCGCTTTAGCAATAAAATGACCCCAGTGATCTTGACCTTGGCGGAACAGCAAATAGGATGGCACGGGAAGCAAACCACTAACCTAGGACCCAACTTTGAACTTTGGAACTTGCTGTTATTTCTGAGCACATAATAAAACACACACACACCCACACACACACATATATATACAGAAAACTTTTTGTTTCTGGGAACATGCAAAAACACTGTTTAAAAGTGACGGAAACACTGCTTAAAAGTGACGGAAACAGCGGAATTTTGCTGCAAGGGTTCGGGTAAGGGTTAGTTGTAGATCTATCCCTATCACTTGCCCTAACCCTTTTCTCTAGAAAAATGCACTTTTTCAGTCCCCAAAAACCCATTTGCCTTCTTGGAGTCTTAAATTGTATGAAATCAAGTGAGGACACTATCCGGCGTCAACAAACGGTTCGAAAACATTCTCAAACGGTTCGTAAAAGACAGTTGACCTAGAAACAAATACAGCGTGACCTAATTTGTCGCCTAGAGGAGACGAAACTTATTTTTTACCTTGCGTTTTCAAAGTTACCTTGGATAACAGATACCAAACTGTGTCCCCAGATGACCGTACAAAAACAAATCTACCTTGTTTCTGGGGACATTTATAAGAGTATATATAAAACTACATGTCCAGAGGGAACATTTTAGACAAAAAAGAGGGATAAGTGGGGGTTGAGTATCCATATAAATGAACATGCTCCCCCGAACGGCATACATGTAATTATTTATCATAACAGGACAGGCAATCACAAATGAATGAAAAACAACAATAACAACAAAACATACACACACACATTTTGCTCGTTGTGATTTCTCCCTATTTCAAAGTATTTCCAGATACGTGACTAAATACAAAATAGGAAAGTACATTTTGACAATGAAAAAATACAACGCAGTTTCTTAAACTACGAACAAATATGTCTTTCGAAGGCGATGTAAATGGTAAGTACTTGAGGAAAAAAATAATGTCGGTAAAATATGGTACACTTTGGAAGAGAAAATCGGAATACAGTGAACTTGAATGCCAACAAAAACACAGTATGGAAAAACAAAATTGGAACGAAGCAAAAGGAACAAAATGTCTTTGAACAAGAACGCTTTACTGAAGCTTGGGGTGTGGAAAGGAAGGTGGAGGGGGGGGGGGGAAGAAAAGGATCGAGAATGTGCGGTTAAAAGGCAATAATGTTTGGATAGAAAAGAAAAACATCGTCGTGTGTGTATATATATATATATATATAAAATCGAATGCCAAATTGTCGTAATTACTACGAGAGGTAATTTAAAAAAAAAAAAGAATTAAATTATAATCAGCGTTTGTTTGAATTTCCCACAAAACCTGCCTTTCATTGACAGCGAAAAACATGGAAAAGGATCAATAATTGGATTATGACCATAGAAATTAGATTAGAAGAAAAAAAAGAAGAAGATTGGTTGAATAAAATATTGCCTTTAGTACATATAGTGGACACTATAACGAAAAAATCCAAATATATCATTGGATTTTTTTTTTTCAAAATAAAAAATAAAATAATTAACAAAAGTTTTTTGTTTGCAAATCGAGTGACGTAATCATGATGACGCCATCTTAACACACACACACAACTTATTTTTGGAAAATAGTTATTTATTATTTATTTTTTGCGCACTTTCTCTTGGGAACTAATGGACGGAATTCTTTGAAACTCGGTAATTAGTTAGTTATTTAGTTAGTTAGTTAGTGTGTGTGTGTGCGTGTGTGTTGTACGTTAGTGTCTAGATAGGAACGCCGTTACTCTGACATACACTTGAAACTCTACGTACTTTCTTTTTGACGGCCCCGTTATTTTGACGTCAAAACAATGTTCCGTTAGGATTAGGGATGTGTTAAGCTTAGGGTTAGGTTAAGAGTTGCGGTTATGGTTAGGGTTAGAGTTAGGGTTAGGGATAGCTTCAAAACATGGAAAAATGTCAAAATAATGTTAAAAGTGTCAAAATAATGTATGTAGAGTTTCATGACAGTAATCACAACGGCGTTTCTACACGGTTGTGTGTGTGTGTGTGTGTGTGTGTGTGTGTGTGTGTGTGTGTGTGTGTGTGTGTGTGTGTGTGTGTGAGAGAGAGAGAGAGAGAGCACGCGAGGGAAATCTGCACCCATTAGGGTCCAGCACTTGTTCTTTATCTTATTGTCAAGGTACGATTTTCCTTCTCTCACCAGTGGTAGAGCGGTCGAATGGCATACCGATGATTTAAGGTTCCAATCTAGTGGGGGGCAAGATAACAGTTGCCATTTTTCAATGTCTGTCTTAGCAGTAATAACTGTTGATTTAGCCATTTTTCAAAATCTGTCTTAGCAGTAATAACAGCGTTGATTTGGCCATTTTCAATGTCTGTCTTAGCAGTAATAACAGCGTTGATTTAGCCATTTTTCAATGTCTGTCTTAGCAGTAATAACAGTGTTGATTTAGCCATTTTTCAATGTCTGTCTTAGCAGGAATAACAGTGTTGATTTAGCCATTTTTCAATGTCTGTCTTAGCAGTAATAACAGCGTTGATTTAGCCATTTTTCAATGTCTGTCTTAGCAGTAATAACAGCGTTGATTTAGCCATTTTTCAATGTCTGTCTTAGCAGTAATAACAGCGTTGATTTAGCCATTTTTCAATGTCTGTCTTAGCAGGAATAACAGTGTTGATTTAGCCATTTTTCAATGTCTGTCTTAGCAGTAATAACAGTGTTGATTTAGCCATTTTTCAGTGTCTGTCTTAGCAGTAATAACAGCGTTGATTTAGCCATTTTTCAATGTCTGTCTTAGCAGTAATAACAGTGTTGATTTAGCCATTTTTCAAAATCTGTCTTAGCAGTAATAACAGCGTTGATTTAGCCATTTTCAGTGTCTGTCTTAGCAGTAATAACAGTGTTGATTTAGCCATTTTTCAAAATCTGTCTTAGCAGTAATAACAGCGTTGATTTAGCCATTTTTCAATGTCTGTCTTAGCAGTAATAACAGTGTTGATTTAGCCATTTTTCAGTGTCTGTCTTAGCAGGAATAACAGCGTTGATTTAGCCATTTTTCAATGTCTGTCTTAGCAGTAATAAGTGTTGATTTAGCCATTTTTCAGTTTCTGTCTTAGCAGGAATAACAGTGTTGATTTAGCCATTTTTCAATGTCTGCCTTAGCAGTAATAACAGTGTTGATTTAGCCATCATTTCAGATCTTTCGGATGACTATCACCGTCTTTAAAAAAAAAAAAAGCCAATGGTGTTGGAGAGGTTAAACTTCAATGGGCATTCGATGAGAACTTTCTTTACTAGTTTTTCAAAAGGACTACTGCTGCTCCTCACCCAGTTTGATAGCGATACAAAGTAAATCCAACGACACACGTTTTGAGAAATCGACATTTTGTGTCCTCCACGGTTCTGTTTGTTTTGATGACTTACTTGCCTGGATCCCACAATTTAAGCACTCCAGGCATTCAAACATTTACACAGGAGATGGCGTGTTCTGTATGAGGTTTATCTCTCTCTCTCTCTCTCTCTCTCTCTCTCTCTCTCTCTCTCTCTCGCTCTCTCGCTCTCTCTCTCTCTTCCCACCCTCCATCTCCCCCCCCCAATTATTTTTAGACCTAGGTGAATTTGGAAAGCAAGATCAATATTCACAGAGATGTGGGAGAGGGCAACATCGCATTATTAACAAGATTCCTGGGTTAAAAATCACTAACGAACGCTTCCTTTGATTGTCAGCTGCCCAATCGAATCTTACCTCTGGGAACCTCGATCATTATTTTCTTGCTGTGCAAGCAGACTAGTGTGAGCAGAGACAGAGAGTGTGTGAACTAATGTTTGCTTTGATTCCACGGCACCAGAGCCAACCGTCTATACAGGGGCATTGTGACTAATCACGCTATTAGTTCATTTAATCCTTCTTATATAGCGCTTTTCCAGCTCACAAGTTGCTCCGACACAGGCTCTAACTCAAGCCGGCCGAGGCGCCCACTCGCTGTCTTAAGCGCATGGTCTGACGCACCAGACAACTGAGCACAATTCTGGAGGACCGGAGATGGGGTGGGGAGAAGAGACTTAGGTCTTGCTGGGTATGTTTTATGTAGCTGGCACTTATGCACCGGTCTAGGACATGAGCGTCAGGATCTTTAAAGCCCGTGCGATGAAATTCGTTCTTACACAGACTAGACCTCGGTTTATACTCTCATCCGAAGCCGTATTGGGTGTGACAGTATTGGGCCAGTGATACTGTGTGGATGTAGGGTGTTGTGGCGACCGCAGAGTGTCACATCTGCTATAGTTTTACTAACGCCCAGTGCGACTTTGACTTGGCTCAAACCTCTTCGGGTCCAGGAATTGGCGAGTGGCGGCTGCGGCGGCTTGCACATCTCAGACGTCTTCAATCTCCAGTCGTTCGTGCGTTAATACAGGGCCGTGATAAACAGACCACACAACTCTTGGAGCACTGTCAAGGGCTTGGAATACATTGATGGCTTGGGACACTGTCGAGGGCTTGGAATACTTAGAGGACTTGGAACACTGCCGAGGGCTTGGATTGCTGTCGAAGGTTTGGAATACTTTGAGGGCTTGAAACACTGTTGAGGGCATGGAATACTATGAGGGTTTGGAACACTTTCGAGGGTTTGGAAAACTCGAAGGCTTGGAACACTGTCGACGGCTTAAAATACCCTGATTATCAGAGATTCATCAGGCATACACTCATTCCAAGTTCATAAACTGCGGGGCATACGACTACACAGAAAGAAAAAAGTGTATAGGATCCATTCTTCTTCTTCTTCTTCTTCTTCTTCTTCTTCTTCTTCTTCTTCTTCTTCTTCTTCTTCTTCTTCTTCTTCTTCTTCTTCTCCTTCTCCTCCTCCTCCTCCTCCTCCTCCTCCTCATCATCATCATCATCATCATCATCATCATCATCATCATCATCATCATCATCATCATCATCAAGCCGTTCGTTATATAGATCACTGGCACTCAGTTTAGCCTGGGATGGAAGGAAGGGAGCCTCAGCATTCTCTGATACTCAGTCGTGGGGTGTGGAAGACGGATAAATTCACAAATCCTCGGATCTTGACTTCAGGCTATTTCCACGCCTTCTTGCATCACCGCGAGTGTAAAGTCTTATCTGTCTGCCTGCCTGTCTGTCTGTCGGTCTGTCTGTACACTGAAAGTATCAATACAGGACACACTGCCTGGATATTTTGGGGATAGTGGGCGTTTGGCAGATAGTCTTTTTAAAACCAAACTCACGTATCTTCAGATTTGTTACGTCAGGCCTGAAGAATAGTAACGCTGTATGTCTGTCTTTCTCTGTCTGAAGTCAATATTTAGAAAGAGTGACAGAAAAAAAATGGAGCAGACTGAAGGGAAGTAAAATCTAGGAATAGTATATAGTGTGTGGTAATGCCCGTTTGGTTTGTCTGAATGTCAGTTTGTATCGCGCACTCTGCATTGGTTCCATGGCACCAGAGACACAAGTCTATTAAGGAACATTGTGGCTAACACTGTTATCGTTGGTACTGGATTCGTCCTCCTGGGAGAACCTGATATCCAGACATCCGTAAAGTAAGCTTAATTTGAAACTAAAAGTACAGCTCCGACTTCCGCAGTGAACATGATGTAGTAAGCTTATCTATCTTTATATAATGATAGGCCTGTTAGCGGCGCGTTATGATAAGACTCCAAAATCATTCACAATCCTACCTACCTGTTCATAATACAAATACAGCATTACAAGCATTACAAGGAAACTTGTATGCTGCAAATGTCGCATGATGAAAACCAGCAACACCTTACTAAGATGAACATTACACTGACAGTAAGCTTACTGCAGTAACTTATGTCTGCATACAGCGCGGCTGACACCAAACCAGGCCTTCTCCCTCTATCAAGTTTCAGCAGCGGTTGAGCAGGCCTACTCCTTATGCCGGATGAGGTAACGATATAATACTGCTTAATTAAGGTGCCCCTTCTTTTTCAAGGTGGATAGAAAATGCGTTCAGATAACACTTCAAGTAAACTTGCAAACTGTAGTGAGTAGGCATGCTCAACAGCTGCTGAGACGTGCGAAAGGGAGAAGGCCTTAGTGAGTCTCCGCTACGCTGAATTTAAGAATTTCTGCTACGTGGCGTAGGTAGATTAACGTCCCCGGACACATGACTTATAGGGGACATTATTTCTGCTACGGTAACGGTTCGCATTTATATCTTTGCGGCAGGCTCTCAAATCATTTTCCCTCTCTACTGACCCATTTCTTTAGTAGAATCTATATAAAAGAGAATTTCACGTGACTGTCCATATCTTGTCATTTGAATGCTAGATTCTAAGGGCTGAAAAAGCATGGGCAGTGACATTGCGTTTAGACATAAGTTTGTGTGTGTGAGAGCGATTTTTTTTTAAAAATAGAAGAGATTCTTTTCCTGAATCGGGTTTAGAATCTGTGTTCTTTTACGTGTAAAGGTACCCCCGTTGGGGTGCCAGTGGTTTCAGTATAAATAGTATCCCCACTTTCTGGAAATTTAGTGCTTTAAATTCCCACTGTCACTGTCTTTCTCATTTGCTCTTTCTCATTCCTGCTCTGTTCTATCAATCTGCTATACTATCGTCTTCTTCGCTAGACCAGTCTCCTACCTTTTTTCTTGAAAACTCTTCCGGGACAAGACTCCTTGTTTGTGTATGAGGTCTGTTGGATCAGCTTGGGAATATTGGACGCTTTCTGCCAGGTGGTCACTAGGGCTTCCTATGATGTTATTATTTAGCAATGTAGGCATTTTATATGTATGTGTTTTGTTGATAATTTATAATGATGTTTGTATTCCATTTTGTTTTTGTAAACAGGGGTTCGATAAGTTGGGGTGAAGCCTCAGCCGTCCCCTGCGTGGGATGTCTTTATTGTAAAGTGACTGGCTGGTGGAGGGCATTCAGTTTTCCCACTAGGGTTGTTTCAGCAGATCTTTTATGCGGAGTGGGGGTTGTCCGGTCCTGATTTGGCTCGGAAGAGTCCGCTGGACCTAAAGCAACAATTATGTAATGTAATGTACTTGTAAAGGTATAGATTGCGTTGGAATATTTTGGCCACACTTATCCAAATGGACTGAAATACTGTGAAGAAGGTGGAAGAAAAGAGAAGAAGGGGAAGCCGCAGGCAGAAGAAGAAGGCGGCATGCACACAGAGAGAAGAAGAAGCCAGATAGGCAAACAGAAGAAGGCAGGCAGAAGAAGAGACAGGCAAAGGAAGCAGGCAGGCAGAGGACGACAGATAAGCAGAAGGCAAGAAGAAGAAGGCAGATATATATATATAAATAAATAAATATATATATATATATATATATATATATATATATATATATATATATATATATATATATATATATATATATATATATATATATATATATATATATATATATATATATATATATATATATGATAAGGCAGACAGAGCAGGCAGAAGTCAGGGAGACAGATACAAGAAGGCAGGCAGAGGCAGACAGAAGGAGGCAGACAGGCAGAAAAAGAGAAGAAGACGGACAGGAGGAAGGCAGAATGCAGGCAGGCCGAAAGCAGGCACATACAGAAAAAGAAGGAGGAAGAGGCGGACAGTCAAAAATGATTCACCCACTTTGAACTGAAATTATTATAATCACCGTTATTGACAACAGCTGGAATATGTCCGTTGCTTATAGTGCAGGTGTTAATGCTGGCGAACTCCTAGCATCGTTTGCTATCATGACTACCAGAGCTTTGCTTATTGTGATGTAATTCTCTTGCGGGATGGAAAAGCAACATTAACTTACTTCTTGAAAAAAAAAAGTGATACGGTTGTTCTTATGTTGTCTTCTATAAACCGTCATCGCGCTTCTCTCCCTGCCTGCAAGCTGGATCAGGGGGTCTTGAAGTGACGGCCGTCGTCTGGAAGTGTCCAATGAGCTGTGAGGCTGAAAGAAACTGGAGGTTGGACCACTGAAATATATCAACGTGATTTGGATTTGCTGGAGCGAATGATAGATGTCTTTATCAATGAGGACCAAGAGAGAGAGAGAGAGGGAGGGGGAGGGGGAGGAGAGAGAGGTTTCGAAACTTTTAAACTTTTTTTTTCCAAAGTAGGGATTAAGATTTTAGACTGATTAAAAAGTCTCATCTTCCAATCTGTCATCAATCAGTCAAGAGAGAGAGAGAGAGAGAGAGAGAGAGACAGAGACAGAGACAGAGAGACACAGAGAGAGAGAGAGAGAGAGAGAGAGAGAGAGAGAGAGAGAGACAGACAGGCAGGCAGGCAGACAAACGTAGACAGGTAGAGATAATATAGTAGATGTTCTTCAAATCGGTTTTAGTCAAAGACCCAAAACCAGAAATGTCCTTACACTATTGTGGCATTACTCAAAAGTGGGTGCCTGTAGCGGATTGTCTGTAGCAAAGCGGTAGGTAGCACACAGCTTTATAGCATCTGTCACACATAAGGTTGTGAGCTATGAATCTGCCTCTTTGCTAGCGGCACCCAACTGAGTAATGCCCATGTGCTATAACAGAAAGAGTAGGAAAACTAAATGACGTATAATAAGGATCGGACTATAATGAGGGAAGATAAGAAATAACAGACAAGGACAAACAAACGCCATATCTAGACCGACGACGACACAGTAAGCAGGAATAGGACAGTTGATTTCTGACAGTGAGGTTTCCTTGACTAAGTAACGCGTACCTACCAGTAAGGATATACAAGCCCACAAACCAACTTCACGGAGCTACCAGAAAGAACGGATAGCTGTATTCAGATTTACATTTACATTCCGACAATTTCTTGACAACAAGGAGGGAGATAACCACACAATAAAAGAACTAAACTAAACTAAATGAATGAACGTTGAAGTGTAACATCTTTGTCCACCATGGGCGATATGGCTGGCGGGGATAACCATTCCAGGTAACAGTGGGCAGGGCCCTAAATCACCACTGAACCGTCACAACAACCATACTAAGATGGACAATCAAAACGCCCACTTTTATTGTGTCCATCACGACAAGACAATAGGTAAATAATAAAGAAAATAAAATAAGATTTTAGAATCAGCAGGCACAGACACATTATATGTATACTCACATCGGACGTCGTTTCGTTCGGGCATAACGAAACCTCGGGGACTGTGGAGAGAGGGACCTGGATCGATGTTGGTGATAACCCGGCTGATGAGGGCGAGAACTGGGGAATACTCCAGAAGACGTGGCTAGGAAAGCTGATGAACAGTTTTGAATGAGGTTGTGGCTTGTAGCGCGCGCACGGCCCCATAGCCCCAATGTTTTGAAGGTTTGAGGTTCGATACCTGCCAGAAAACGGATTCTTTACTGAGGCTACTTTTCCTCTGTCCATGTTTAAAACGGAAGAAGGGGATTATTATATCTCGAAAGAATTTTTTGTAAAAATTAGCCTTGTTTGTGATTTTTGTCCCTTTAGTTTCTTGGCCTACTTAATAAATTTTTTGTTCAGGGAACTTCGGTTTTCTCCTTTCTTTAGTAATGATACTGGATTTAGTCAGTCTAGCTCTAAAACATAAGCATTGATATAAAAAAAAATCTTGTATAATATCTTCTTAGAATGTCGCGCTGTGAGCTTGTTTGAGACCAAAAGAAAAAAAAATAAATAAATAAAATAAACATAAATAAAATAGCGCATTCATAGGGCGGCGTGCTTGGCGGCGATGATAATGATGACGACGACGACAAAGACGATATGATTGGGGTTAATTAATCCGCTACTATTCGCCTGCTGAGCGAGGTGGTACGGAAGAAAAAAAGGAGCGAATGGTAGTATAGTAGCAAATAGTAGAGAAAGCCTAGCACTAGCAGAGATTTCTTTAAGGATGCTAGCGTAGTTGTAGTTAAGGGGTTGAATAGTGGTGTCGGAAAGAACGGGCTCAGTCCAAAAGTAAACAGTTGATACTGTAAGAAGTATTAGAGGCCGGTAGTTTAAAGGTTGGGTGGTAGTTGGTATTGTTCGTTGAATGTTGTTTAGTAGCAGTCGTCTGAACAGAACGGAAAATGTTGACCACGAATGATGCTCAGTCTAGTCCAGTGTTGCTCAGGAGATGGGTGTTTTTGTTCCATTTCAGCTGATTGTTCGGGGCAGGATGGTGACATGAGAATTAATGGTCTATTTGTACAGTGTTTCACAGGAGTTAAAGGTGGATTAAGATGGTGGACAGTGGAATGGGTTTTGATGACAAGTAGCGAAGAAGTGGAGGAAGTGGAGGAGATATTTGAGACAGACAGACAGACAGACAGAGACCATGATTGCGTGAGCGTGTACATGGAAGTGGGTGGATGGGAGAAATAAAAAGATAAACTTTCAGATGGGCAGAAAAGAGGGGGACTGAAAGAAGGGGAAAAAAGGATGGAAGCATAATTTTAGCGTATCGATCAGCTGTAACTCTGGCTGATTGAAGCTGAAAAGTGGCCGAGAGAACAGCCCAGGGCCTATCGACATTATTGCCTCTCAATGCGCATTCTCTTGCCAGCATTGGAGTATGGAAAGGCTGGCAGCACTCAGGGTAAGGTCAACTATTCCGGTGCTTTCCCTTCTTCCCATTTGTCAGTTTCCGTATTAATAGTATTTTTGCCCTTTCTCAGTTTCTGTATGTAGCCGAGCGTAGTATTTGACTCCCGTTTCTCGGCCACCACCTTGAGAACACGACCCAACCCGAGCTGTATTTTTTTTTAATTGATCCCTCCAAAGAGGGACATTACAAGATTTGCGAGGCGATGAAACGTGTTGATAGTACCAGTTTGCCGGCTACTAGTGCCACGACATTCTCTGCAAAGTCACTGCCACTGGCTTGCATAAAATGCCTGCCGACAATGTAGTCCTGCTCAGCACCAAAAGCAGAAGACCAATGGTCAGCCGGGGAGAACAAATGTCGTGTCGCCTTGTCCTGCATAACCCAATGGCCACTCCAAAGGATTCTGCACAGCAGGAGCCACCCAAGGGTTGTCTAACCAACAAATGGAAGGTAGACAACCTCTCTCCCAAGCTTGAACCAGTCGCCTCCATTTCCGGCACATGTACTCGTATTAATAGTATTTTTGCCCTTTCTCAATTTGTGTGTTTTATTCTTTAAACCTTTTTCTATTCTGTAGTAGTATTCGTCAGTTCTGTCTACTATTAATTGATGATGTAGAATACAGCTTTATCATAAGGAATATAAATGTAAAAGCATGGGAACTCGCAAGAGCATGTACCAGACCATCGTTTGTGTTTATTGTAATGTTTACAACTTGGCAACATCTGACTGCTAGATAACACTGGACAACGCTATTGTTACGTTGAAACGAACGAAAGTGTGTCTAAAGCGCGCACGATAGATCTAATCGTTTCGTTTTGCAAAGTATTCAATAATGGAGTTTATTTACCTTTGATTTGAGTTTGCACTGTTGTTAGGAGAGGCTTTGTATAACGTTGATAATTTGCGTTAGTCGATATTATTTGAGAATCTTCTGGATATGCGTGTTTACTCTTGATAGAATTTTCCCGATGGATATCGAAGGTCGTGAATGTTCCCGGAAGTAGAGAAAATGTGTATTGACGTAAGTCAGTGATGACGATCTTTAGTTCGATTGGTGGCAGTACGTCATTTCTACATTGTTCGAAATTCTTCCGGAAAAGAGAGAGGTTATTTAATCGTGTGCCGAATTGCTGTTGAGAGAGTAAAGTTGTTGACAGTGACTTGGAAAATGAAAGTTGTTGAGTTGAGTTGAGAATTGTATGCAGTTGTTGATGTATGCTGAATAAAAGTGGAAAACTTCATATGTCGACTTTGTGACTTGTACGCTGATTGAGCAGGCTGTGTGAATAAACGAATCTGAGTTACACCTTATCAGGACTTCAGCATCGGGGCTGAATCAAATACTGATAAAGAAAAACACCATCATCAAACGGAGTGTAACAGCTATCATTGGGATACTGAGTTATCAGTTGTTATGCTTTGAAATGATCGAGAATCAGAACCAGCCAGATATACGTCCGTCCTTTCGTCTGTTCTTTCTTCTTTCTTCCCCTTCTCAAATGGGTCGTAGGTCTCCAATATCGATACTATTTTATTTATAAAATTGTAGTCAGCAGTATAAATGTACCAAACGCACGTCAAACAGTTCCGGATTCATCACTTGCCCATTCAATTTACAAACGTCATTATTCGGCGCTGTGCTGTGATTTCAGGTCCTATTTCAAAAGCTTGTGCAATAACATTTAAATTTCTTATGAATAATGAATCTATTAGAATTTGTTTCTCCGTTACCGTCAGTTAAATGTCCCATGAATATTAATAAGGCGATTCTGATTCTGATTCATTCGCTCACACTACTTTTGCTACTCAACCGTGAAAGTACTCTGTGACAAACGGTCCTGCCTATTGGTCAAACATTGGATTTAGAGAACACGGTGAGACGCATCCGGAGTGAATTTTGAACATCAGGTGTTCTTAGATTGCGAGATTCAGACAAGTCACCCAAACACGAAACAGAAGACTTAATGTCGCTGGACTTGCTGCGTTTTGTCACATCACAAAAACAGACACTACTACTACTACTACTACTACTACTACTACTACTACTACTACTACTTCTAAATTATTATTATTATTATCATCATCATCATCATCATCATCATCATTATCATCATCATCATCATCATCATCATCATCATACATTGATTTATAACGCGCACTTCTCCCGTTTGTTGAATGTTTGAAGAAAAGAAAAAATGCAAACTTGAAACATTAAATAGAAGAATATACACACAAAAAAGAAATTGCCATTCTACGATGAGAACGAACTAAGTTGTGTAGTGTTTGGTGTAAAATTTAACACAGCACAAGAGAGAGTGGCATCAATTATTACACGTTTTCCTGAAATATTATTACATTCCATTATTTATGTAGACCATCCGCATTGCCGTGGCGTTGTGCAAACCACGTGAGTTATGGCGCAGACACATACAGCTTGGCTGAGACTCTCTCTCTTCTCCCCCCCCCCTTTCCCCTTCCAAGTTTCAAGCACCATATAGTCTCAGTCACTTGTATGTGCAGGGGTAGCTGTGCCATTGACGTCTTAGCTTTCCCCCTCTCTCTGCCCCTAGGCCATCCATCATAGCTCAAAATCTTTTGTAATCTATTCGTTTCTTCTGTCAACTTTATATTGAGGTTGTTATTGCAATTCCCAGTTGGTTTACAGCAGGCATCTACAACCTCAATACCCAGTTGGTTTACTGCAGGCATCTACAACCTTTAAAAAAATAAAGAGAGCTGCTTTCTTCGAGGTTGATCTGATGAAGGTAAAATGCTTGAATAATGAGGTGAAATCTGCTATCAGGCAGGCAAAGCGCAGATTTCAGCAAAAGATGGAAGATGAATTCAGCTGTAGGGACACGAGAGCAGCATTTCAACATCTCAAAATCCTGATGAACAAAGACTCCAATTCACCAGGTTCTGTTCTGTCCAGTGTGTTTGACCCCCTGTCCTTTGCCATTGACTTCCCCCGTGGGGGTTTTGATTGATTTGATTGATTGGGTAGATTAACGTCCCCGGACACATGGAGCGTATAGGGGACCGTGGGTGTGCCTACTCTGTTCTATCAATCTACTATACTAATCTTCTTCTTCGCTAGACCAGTCACTAACCTTTTTTTCTGGAAAACTCTTCCGGGACAAAACTCCTCATATGTGTGTGAGGTCTGTTGGATCAGTTTGGGAATATTAAGCTTTCTACCAAATGGTCACTGGGGCGTCCTATTTGGCAATGTAGGCATTTTATATGTATGTGTTTTGTTGATATTTTATAATGATGTTTGTATTCTATTTTGTTTTTGTAAACGGGGGATCGATAAATTAGAGTATAACCTCAGCGTCCCCTGCTTGGGATGTCTTTTATTATAAAGTGACCGACTGGTGGAGTGCCTTCAGTGTTACCACTAGAGTTGTTTCGGCAGATCTTTTATGCGGATCAGGGGTGAGTCCTCTTTCATCGAAGTTGTGGTCTGGATTTTGTGGTCCTGATTCGGCTCTTTGCAGTCCGTTAAACCCTGAAAGCAATGAATAACTAACTAACTAGTTGGTGCGACATTATTGCTTCAGTCAGCTTTGTAATATATGCATTTTGAATTGCTTTGTTATAAGTATTGTAAATTGTTGGGGTTTTTTGCTTATTTTTCAAACGAAGAAGTGTAGTTCAGTGAGTGTAAAAAATACCGCAATTGTGGTATTTTATTATTTTTCATATGAAGAAGAACAGTTCGCTGAGTAAGCCTTCATCTATACCGCAACATATAATGCAAAATATCTAGCTCAAAGTTGTACGTGCACATTCATATAATCGTAATACTAGGTTAATTATAATAATATTAGTAGGCTTAGACTAATATAAAATTCTATTATTATTTATTAGTATTACTTTATTATTATATGTTTTTTCAGTACTATAATAGTGTAAGTACTAAAGTAGAGAAGTACTAGTAGGCCTATTTAATACTGATACTGTGATAGTCTATTATTTTATTGCTAGTACTAGTATTGAATTTTGTTGTCAGCATGATTTTGTCATTGTGTTGTTAATGTAAGTTCTAAAGTAGATTAGTATTAGTAGGCCTACTCAATACTGATAGTCTATTATTCTATTTCTACATGTAGTACTAGTATTGGTTGTCAGCCAGACATTGTCATTGTGTTGTTAGTTAGGCTTGTGTTTGAATCTTTGATTTTTAGGTAGTTTTGATTGCTGTCAGCTGGTTCTTTATTAATTAATTTATTTAACTCTTAACGTTAACTTGTACGTGGTACTATATTTCAAGTGCATGCCACTGTCAGAGCTTCATGAAATTATATTGTGTGAATTTGTAAGTGCCATGAGCCTCTGTAGTATCTAGGCATTGTAACAACATAAATATTGTCAACAAAAATGTAGTACTTTAATTTAGAGATAAACCGATAGTAGCGAATAAACTTGACGTTAATTCACTAGTTATCTAAAGAGAAGTCCACATGCGGCAAATTAGATCCCTTCAGACAGTCCTTCCGCCAGTCACTCCCGATACTATCTAACACTAACAGACATAGCGAACCAAGACTGTAGTTGGCTTACTCCACAAAACTGACCAGAGTCGCTTGCTTGTTAACTAGCCATACGACGCTTATCTCTATTGGACCTATCCTACACCCCGTCTCTGACATTCCAAGTTAAGGCATAACTGCACGTGTCCCATGAATAGGACAGGTGAGGGAAATATTCAAATAAAAATGAAGAATCCCGTATATGCGAGATTAACTAAAACGAGAGTTAAACGATTGGTCGAAGAACGTAGAACCCCCTGCATACCCTTGGACCCCCAACGTTAGCTTGTCAGTCGAATACTAACTATGAAGCCACGAGGGTCAAACCAAAGGAAGAAACTGCAGTGTCCGCTTATCTCCACCTCATCGAGAGAGTGATAGAGACTAAAGACGGTTCGCGATTCGCGGAGACTAGAATTCAGCTCTGGGACGGTTTGTGGAGACAAACGCATGACGCTTGCTCCCGTGGTACCGAAGGAGAACAACCTACCTCGCCACGTCCGACACCGCCGCTACCCGACTCACCAGATTAACCTGAGAGGCAAGACCCCTCAGACGGACTCCAGCGTACGCCGAAGCGTTACAGCTAAGTCTCCCACAAATGCAAACTGAGATATAACCCTCCGGACTCATAATCAACCACCAAGACAATTATTAGACTATGAAAATCAGAATAGTAGAATTGCTTAGCAAATGATGAAGAAGACTTGCTGAAAGACATACCCAGCACATCGAACTATATTAATTATTAATTTACATGTTAATGAACTAAGAAATGTTAAAGTTTGTATTGCCTATATAAAAGTTGAAATCACATACATACGACTGATGTCATTCTATTTGTATTGTTGTGTATCTACTAGTTTTTCTTCTCTTGAGACCAAGTAACCTAGTCTTTTGATTAGTAGTAAGCATTTGTGAAATTGAGCCAAATGATACTTTAAGGCCCGAGAACAAATATAAATTTTATGTGACCAAGCACCGTGATCAGTCTCTCACATCGCTTTGGAATTCGGGTAACAGAACAACGATAGTAATAGCCTAACGCCCATCTATCAATAAGTCTTACCCCCTAGTAAGATAAACGTATCATCTCCAGAATATCATCACAGGCATACTCATTTATATTGATGTGTTGTTTTTTTTAATCTATTGCTAGTACTACTAAGTATTTGTTGTCAGCAAGACATTGTCATTGTCATTGTGTTATTAGTTAGCACTGTGTTTGATGTTAGTTTGTTTTGATTATTATCACCTGGTTCTTTAATAATTTATATATTGAACTCTTAGCATTATCTTGTAAGTGGTCCTATTTTCCGAGCACATGTACTTTTCATTTGATTGAAAACTGATACCAGCTTCTTGATTCCTAAGGGTTCTATTATAAATTATGTCCGGCAGACAATCAAAACCTGGTTATAAAAAGAAAGTTTGACGACCTCATACAATTAAAATAATTTACAGTGAATACTATAGTGAAAGAAAATACGTTAAACGCATATGAAATCTACAATATTTTTTTGTAACTCTTAAACAAGAATTAAATAGATACAATACAACTGTATTCATCTGAAAATTAGTAATTACAGTGGCAGTATTAACAAATTCACATTAGCATACACACAACGAACAGTCATATCCAACACTAGAAGCACGGTTAAAATGGATCCATTAAACTAAGTTATGAGGTAGAGGTTATAATTACAAGCTACCCCATATTTTACTTGTTGCATAACAATCACAAACTCTATCTCCTGCACTCACACACACACGCTTGACTCTTGCAATGACACATATATAGTACATACGATTCACATAAGATATGTTGACTCACATACACTGTACACATTATTGATATATTTTACGTCCATTAATAATAGTAATAATTCTGTCTGTCTGTCTGTCTGTTTCTCTCTCTCTCTCTCTCTCTCTCTCTCTCTCTCTCTCTCTCTCTCTCTCTCTCTCTCTCTCTCTCTCTCTCTCTCGATACGCCAACTAAGTTTGCAAAAACTTCTGGCAGCTGCTAGATGGTAGTTAGTGTTGATTGTGAACCTGATGATACCTCTGATGAAGTTTTGTATGAGGGGCGAAAATTTTGAGTATTAATAATAACAAATATACAAGTGGGAGCAGGAGTGTGCAGTGTCTGATGTTTTGACTATATATATATATATATATATATATATATATATATATATATATATATATATATATATATATATATATATATATATATATATATATATATATATATATAAATATATTAGTGGATAGCTTCATCATGTAATGTGTCTTGGGCAAAAAAGACCTGGCGGTGCCCAATCCTCTCCAGGCTGTTGGCCACAGCCGAAATCCACGAATACAGTGTGGCTCACCTTGGCCCTGAGCACGTGGTCGTTGAACCTGTAGTAGCGTGGGGATCCTCCGCCCTGGCCGGTGACTTATGTGTAGAAGACTTTCGCCCAGTGATGCCGTGCTAACATCACCCCTGTTAGTCGCCTCTTACGACACGCCGGGAAACGTTGGGTCTATTCTATTTAATGCCCGAACCCACAGAGCACAAGGAGAGAGATGAGAGATTTGGAGATGAGGTGCTACAGAAGACTTCTGGGCATTTCCTATACCCAACACATCACCAACGACGAAGTCCGACAGACCATCACACAAGCCATTGGACAACACGATGACCTGCTCACAGTGTGAAGAAACGAAAACTCCGATGGTATGGCCACGTCACCAGATCATCAGGCCTTGCAAAGACCATTCTGCAAGGCACAGTGCAAGGAGGTACAAGAAGAGGGAGACCGAAAAAGAGGTGGGATGACAACATTCGAGAATGGACTGCTTTGACACTGAGCGAAGCTATCAGGGCTGCTGAGGACAGAGAAAGATGGAGTATGCTGGTTAAACGATCATCTGTGGTGCCCCTACGACCTCCGGGTTACGGGACAGGATAGGTTAGGGGATATATATATAAAATTTGTGTACACATACAATGATACAAATGTACAACACATTTAAGAGAAAAACTATTATCTAAGCTTGTTTTAGCAAACTTTGGCGTGTGAACACGCTGAAGAGCTCGAAAGGCAGTTAACAATTCTGTACGGTTTAGGTCAAGTCGTTCCATTTACGTTATTCCTCAGACGTAAATCGCTGCCCAAAGTGTAACGTGGGGTTTTATTGTTGCTGGGCTCTGCACAATGGAATGCTTTAACCCTCACGTCTATTCTATGGGAACCGCTAGTGAGTCACCCGGTGAATTACTTTAATACATTTATTTGTTTAGCTCGGTCTGTGTTAAGGATGGGGTACAGAGATAGATAGAAAAATGGTAAAAGATTACTGTCACACTAGCTTTCACACGGCTATGAATCATATGTAGTCCAGCCACTTGATAACAGTCAAAATCACACATTTATTTCTTCTACTCTATACACGATCTTCGAAGTACGAATCTAACTTAAAAGTTCAATTGTCAATGCGAATGGTTCGCTCGCTGATAGTCTAGGCAGCTATGTTTTCTTCATAGGGCACTGGCTACTAGCGTTCATGAAGAGTTGACTACTGTGGTCCTTTTGCTACAGTTTTAGTACACTGTTTCCTGGGCACTTAACTGATCAATGGATGCGTGGGTGAAGTGCTGCGTTGAGGTAGCTTCTGGTACACGCTGGGTCGTCGTGTAGTCTTTGACTTTTGGTACGACGTTTGGGGCTATCTGCGCACAATGCTGTAGATGCCTCGGCAGCCAACTCGAATCGTAGATTAGGGTCTGCTCTTCTGTTGAGTTGGGCTCACGATATCCTGCCTGCTCGTCTGTAACATATGAGACGAAATTCTGCACAACCCTGAATAATAGGTCTGTGCAGAGCGTCTCACTGAAAGCCAAAGTAGCCCTCAGTGATAGCTCCACATCTCTATACATAAGCGACGAACATTCTGCTAAGTCGGTTGTCCACTGGAATCTCCACTCTAATTTCCTATACATACATAAATATAAATCGTGGCTAACTATACACATAAAGAATTAATAATATTATAAACATTCACTGGTACAGCCACTGGTCTGCAAGCATACATATAGGTTAAACAACAGTGGTTCCGTCAGGTATACAACATGGCGTCAAAACCGGTCGTGCTTAACACGTGTTCGGCTTCTCCACGTGGTAAGGCAAAATTGGACTAACAATTCAAATCTATACATAGCAAATTCCACAAACATAATTTCAACAATAATATAAATACATCACGATGAAACAGAAGTATGTTCATTTACCTGTTCAACAATGTCAGGCCCGTGGCTACTTGATTGAATTCAAAAATTCAACAAGCACTGCTTCCCTGTTCTAACAGTGGAGCGATTTTTGCTAGGAAGTAGCTGTGTACTGTCCTAAGCTTTCCACACAACTGACCTATACTTGGCTTGGACTGAATCAGCCAGAATGGTTCTTAACCTCTACCTGTGTCCCGATTGGCTCAAACAATCTAAGTGGCTATAAAGTTCGAAACACCCTCGTAGGCTGCGATGATGTCACTAAACGGCTCGCGTCAGCTCGCAGTGTGTGCAAAGAACGTACAGCTTCACAAAGAAGGTGCATAACTCAAAAGCGTGCAAAATCGAGAGTACAGCGCCCCCAAGCGGTGGGTCTGAAGCTTTGCTAGCCGGCTAGTGTTGATAACATGGCGGACAGCATGTGTGAAGCTGCGGGAGGTTGCAAGCATGCGGATGAAGTAGGGCTAGGATAGAAAAATTGGAATGAAAGATAGACTGTGAAAAAAAAGAGTGAATGCTATTCTTTGCGACTCGAAAATATTGTGGTGTATGCTATTTCTATTTTTCACTGTGGTGATTCTGGATTCTGTTCATGACAGACACGGTAATTTGAATATTTATATTTTTATGATTTACTTGTTCAAAATATAATATTGAAACTAAGTTTGTAACAATGTTTTCATATTTTCATAAACGTAATTGTCTGTCAGACCGGAACGGGGTTGTTTCAGAGAGAGATAAATTCATATTAAAGTTCAGCTACTTAATACTTATTATTTTATTACTATAAGACTTATAGTTTTCTTGAATATAGTTTTTTTGAATTCCGTTTTAATTATTATTCTATTATCTTATGTGAGGAAGAAGAGAACCATAAAATTAGCAAAACGTAAATTGGTGTTGCGTTCCAACTGTTGTGTATTTTTTGCGTCTTCAGTGTTTCTAGTTTATCTCCCTGTCTTAACTTGAGTAATTCTATAAGAAAGGCCTTTTGATGAATGCGTGTATATGTGAAATTGAAACATTAAAAACAGTTTACAAACTAATATCAAGTTTGTAGGAATCTTAAAAGTGAAGTGAATTGTTAAAATCAAAATGTTTCTTCAGAATCAAGTGTGTGTGTGTGTAGATTTCCTAATAATTCATATTGCTTCTCTAAATTCTTATCAATTAACTTTGGGCATGTTTTTGTGCTTTGGCACTTTACATGGCTATGTTTCAATTTGTTGCATGTTGTATTATAATACAATTAAATGACATGCAAGTTCAGTAATGCACTGTTTTTGTTCATTTTCACTTGCTTGTCCGTCTTCTTAACTGTCTGGTCACTGATTTCTTTTCCCTGTCTTATTATATGAATGGTCACCGATTTCTTTATCTCGGCAAATATGCCTATTATTGTGATGATATTCTGGGGAAGATACGTTTATCTTACTAGGGGGTAAGACTTATTGATAGATGGACGATGCGCTACCACTATCGATCGTTCTTTTACCAGAAGTCCTAAAGTGGTGTGAGAGACAGATCACGGTACTTTGGTCACATAAAATTTATATTTGTTCTCGGGAATTTTAGTATCATTTGGCTCAACTTGAGAACCGGTGATGACTAATCAAAAGACTAGATTATTATGTCTCAAGAGAAGAAAACTAATAACTACACAACAATACAAATAGAATGACACCAGTCGTATGTATGTAATTTCACTTTTTATATATTCAACACAAACTTTAACATTTCTGCATTAATCGGTAAATTAATAAGTAATATAGTTCCAAGTGCTGGGAAAATGTTTTAACAGGTTTCTTTCGTCATTTGCTACCTGCGGTTACGATTTTCACTGTTCGTAAGTTTCAAAGGTTCTAGTTTCTCGAGGGTATGACTCAGTTTTTGTGGGTGACTTAGCTAAGGTAAGTCGGGTCGCTCTTGAAGCTGCGGGGTTTGGACGTGGTCAGGTAGAATCGTGGTAGTTCTCCTTGGTTCCACGGGCGCGACGGTCAGGCGTTCGTCTCCACAAACTTTGATGATCCCAGGCCCGACCTGTAAAAGTCGGAGCTCTGGCTACAGTATTCTCGTTAGCTATAAGGGTGCGGTCTCCTCTGCAAAGTGTCTATAGCATCAGACACCTGCAGGGTTCCCATATGCACAATTCAATTCGAATCTTAAGGCTAAGGTACATCAAACCACATGCATACTGTCTCAGAAACAATAATCTGTTTCTGCAACTATATATATCAAGAACATATTATTTATACATGGCAATCAATATACACTAAACATACACATATCAAAACTATTAGTGTTATCTTACTTGTAGACTCTGGGACTCGTGAAATCGTCTTTTACGTCTCTAGCACCCTCTTGATGAGATGGAGATAGGCGAACACTGCAGTTTGTTCCTTTGGTCGACCCACACAGCTTGGTAGCTATTTTGCGACTAACCAGCTGAGGTTTGGTCCCCAAAGCTATGCAAAAGTTCCCAATAGTCTTCTGACCAATCGTTTTTAGCTCTCGTTTTCGTTAATCTCGCATCTACAGAATTATGGTTCTAATTTGAATAGTTCCTCCCCTTCTCTCTTGTCACTGGACACGCATAATTATTTTTCAAGTGGAGTATCAGGGATAGAGTGAAGAACAGATGCAATAACGATAAGCGGTGTCTGCCCAATACGGGTGACATCATCTTGGTAACTTTTGGCTGGAGTGAGCTACTTAGTGTCTCATGGTGCAGTAAGTTAGTTAATCGAAGACAACTCTATGGTTAGTTTTTGACTTGAGTATGCTATTTAAACTTCTTGGTCGCTCCGTCTGTTAGATGGTATCGGTAGTATCGGCGGTGTGACTGTTCCAAGGAAGTTAATTTGCCATGTGTGTGCTGCTTGTTAGCTAACTGTTGTATTAATGTCCAGTTTCGTTCGATGGTATCTCTGTTTCGCTAAGCTAATTTCCTACATGTTTGTCGTCAATATTTCTGCTGTTACAATTATACAGTTGCACACATACAGGCCTGAGTAGGCTACACAGGAATGCATTATGAAGTTATTTCATAACAAGTTCAGACAAAAGTTATAAATGCACTCGAGCTTTCTCAGAAGAAAAAAACCCTGTTGCATGTGTAGGCCTACAGCACAAATTAATACACACGCAGTCATGCACTCAATTAATAGGCAGATTGACACTTTCATATAAAGGAGAAAACAAGGCAATAACTGCACAACAAGAGCAATTCAGTAATACTGAATAATTGCATTAATTAACAGGTTTGTTGCCAAGTGGATGCGCACTAATGAATCTATAATAAAGGCAAGCACCGTGTTTGTTTTTAATGTCACACTTTTTTGCTGGTCAGTTACTGTGTGATAGGTCTGCATAAAATCATGAATCGAACAGCTTTGGTAATTAATGTGAATTAAAAAAAAGTATTTACTTGTATAAATAAAACATTTTTGAGTTCGTTTTACTACAAAAGGATAATGTTTAGGGTTCAAAAAAAGTCCTGCGGCAAGGTTTGTTTACGTATTGCTAAGCAGAGGATTACGTCCCTTGCAACGAGCGTTCAGACCATCCGCTTGGTGCGCGCCAAACGCATCTGTCATCACTTTTTATATAGCGGTGTGGCGTTATGATCCTTCTTTGTGAAGCTGTACGTTCTTTGGTGTGTGTGTACAAATCAGTTATACTTTAGTCGTCTGCTATAGACTACAGTAACCTTCGAAGTTTTACTACTGCTAGACAAGCAAAAGCTCAAATAGTGAGGGGTAAACGGGTCTGCTTGTGACACGGACCATCTCAGTAATTCCGTTCTAGCTCATTCTCAATACCTGAGACTGCTGCGGCGTCCTGTGCCTGAATCTTGTCCAATCCATCCAACAATGCAGTGTTTCCTTGTGTCATGGCGCACCACTCCAGGTAAAGAAAATGTTTGAGGCGCTTAGACATGCTTGGAACCAGGCGCAGGCTTATAGATCTACATTTAAATGTGTTGTTCTTATATAGTTAGGGTTAAAAGTTCTAATTTTACTTTTAGTAATACCTCCTATCCATTTTCTTCTTTTTCATCAGCTTCTACATTCATCATCATCTTCGTGGCATAAAAACTGTTTTGAATTTACGTGTTCTATACCTTTTAATTTTCCTTATGTTCGTCGTCTTTGTCATCATCATCATCATCATCATCATCATCATCATCATCATCATCATCATCATCATCATCATCATCATCATCATCATCATCGTCATCATCATCATCATCATCATCATCATCATCATCATCATCATCATCATCATCATCATCATCATCGTCATCATCTCCTCCTCCTCATCGTCATCATCAACATGAAGACCTACCTAGAGGTAGCTTCAGAGGCTACAATAGCTGTGAATCACGCCAAGTAATATTCGTTTATAGCGCAAGACGATCGACCTCTCTACGCTACAGTGACGCTCTGGACCCGCTTTGCACTGAGAGGGGCTCTATCATACTCAGTTACTGCCGCGGCTGTTGATAACCAGGGGTCTAGGTGCAAGGAAAATGCCTCTTTTGAAGTAGGTATAGCCCACCGCCCACGTAGTGCGTTTGTCTGGCATATCAATGACCCAGGAGCCTTTTCTTGAGGGGCTAAAGTGGCAATTTTTCATCAGTGCACTGGTGCTTCAGTGTTGATTTTGATCCCCGTCTGCCATATTGTTAAAATAATAATGTTCATTCATTTAAGGGAGGAAAAAGAAGCAGCAGAGGAGGAAAGTGAAGAGGGGAAGGAGCAAGAAGAAGTCGATGAAAGAGAAAATATGAACAGCATCAAAGTTATGTTAGTCAAGAGTCTGCAGCGCAACTGAACGAAACTTGTATAAGTATGATAACCCGTTTCAAGCAATACAACGATTCTCGGATATTAATAAAGATTCATTAAGGCACTCCTTATTGACTAGAAATGGACGGTTACCGCAGGATTTATTTTCTACCAAGAAATGCTTGCTTTTTGGGTGTTGGTATACTTGGCACTCAACCTTCTGAAACGTGAGCATCTGGTTCTGTGAAGATCGTGCCGTAGAATGCTTCGTGCACCGACTAGATCTCGGTTATGTTCTCATCCTAAACACAATATACCGGCGCGTGAGCGGATAAACCTGCTTGTTGAGTTTTATTACTGAAACTATTTCATCCTTACAACGACACGCAACTTGCTCAGGATCACGTATTTACGCGTATTATGGTTGTTTTACCGCTGTTTTTCGGTTATTACGGAGACATGGAGCATGCTACCACACACACACAAAAAAAACCTTGCCCTTGCTGTTGATGCTTTGTAGAAGATTGATGCAGGCTTTAGATCGAGTATGTGAGCATCTAATGGTTATGTTGCCTCTGTTGATCCATCATAATGCCCTAGAAGTAATTCCTGGCAACGGCAGCGACCTAACCGCATATTAACAACCCTCGTTTACGACATGTGTGGCTATGCTGTTGATGTTTCGTTCAGACCAAGTTTACCGCTGCTTTTCTGATCATGCAACAGCAGCCTATTTTCGTTACAATTTGGTTATGTTATCGCTGTTCTTCCGCTATAGCCTCCAATCTGCCGCTCATCATCACACGAAAAACTCTGTAAAGCATCGTGCAGTTCTGACCATGATTGCCTCGTAATACCTGTCCAGTGTGCAAGGAAGATTACGCGAAGCCTGTCTTCAGAGGAAAACCCAGCTTGTTTTGTTACCAGAGCTTGGAAAGCAAAGAAGAAGTGGAGAAAGAGGAGGAGACGAAGGAAGTAGGGGATGGGGGAGGGTGAGGTTGGGGAGAAGAAGAAGTTGGATGAAAAGAAGGTGGAGCAAGAAGAAGAAGAAGAAGGTAACTGTTAAACTGTTGTTGTTGTTTTTTTAAATCAGTAGTTGATTCAGCCCCGATGCTTGAATCCTGGTAAGTGTAACTCGGATTCGTTTATCCACGCAACCTGTTCACTCATCAACAAGGCAGGAGTCGTCGTATGAAGTTTTCTAACTTTATTCAGCGTACATCAACAACTGCATACAATCGCTCAATCGCCTTTTCACACTTTTTCATAACTTTCAACTCTCTCTACTCTGAAACAGTGCGGCACAAATATAGTCTCTCTATACTCTAGAGAACGTTCAAACATTCCAGCGTGATGCAATTACAGCCAATCAGGATGAAATTCGTCTTCACTGTCTTACGTCATACAACTTTCTTTAGGGTCCAAGAATTTTTCAACTACCAGTAGATCTATCTAGACGCTTCGATCGATAATAAACGAGCAATCCTATAAAATTATCCAATAATATCGACCAACGAAAATAATCAACATTATACCAAGCTTCTTCTAACAACAACGCAAAATCAAATCAAAGGTAAATACACTCTGTTATTGAATGCTTTGCAAAACAAACCGATCGAATCTATCGTGCGCGTCTCACACGTACTATCATGCGCGTCGCAAACGTAACAGTAACATTAGAAGAAGAATAAAAAGGTAGAAGAAGAAGGTGGAGCAAGAAGAAGAAGAAGAAGAAGAAGAAGAAGAAGGTAACATTAGAAGAAGAATAAAAATGTGGAAGAAGAAGAAGGTGGAACAACAACAAGAAATAGTAAGTGACAGCTCGTATGTGAGTATTACACAAGTGTTTTTGGCAGCGTAAGCGATCTTGTTCTGTAGTGTAGACCTAATGTTGGTCCAGCCGATGTCTCATGGCGAGATAAAAGTAACAGTGGGTTCCTTGAGGTTATAACTGCATAAATCGTAGTCCAGCTACAGAGTTTATTTTCCCGTTTTTATTTTTTTTAATTTTTTTTTTAATTTTTTTTTTTTTTTTGGGGGGGGGGGGGGGGGGGGCTAAAAAAAAGATGAAATATCGGATTACTATATTATGAACCAGTGGATTTCTTCTTGCTGTTGCTATAACAACAGTACATTTCTGTTTGCTAGTGTTGTATTATAACAGTGGACTCATAGCCTAGATGTTGCTGCGTGTATCACCATAATATCCGCGCAGTCGGGCATCACAAAAAGGTCGTAAACGCTCGAGTGGTGTTAAGGTTGTGAAGACCGTAATATAAAATGGCTTGTGAGGTTTCGTGTGGTGAGAGATGTTCCAGGTGAAAACAATGATGCGGGGATTTAATGTTAGTTTGAGTATCAGGACGCGCATTAAATCCAGGACACTTCGTCGTTGAAGAGGTCGCGCCGCCGAAACGGAGTCGCGTGTGATGACACTCTTAGAGTCACGCAATGGAAACGTTTTGTCTTAAACCGCCGACCATTAAAAAAAAAACTTCTTTGTGGAGATACTAACGATATACTTGGACAATTGAACTCGGATGGCATATCTTATAATGATACTTGGTCTGAATGTGAGGGCTGTAAACGATCTGTAATGAGTCGTCCCACATGTTTTCAGAAGGAGAAGGCTTTGCCTAGTCTCTACCTCGCTGTTTGAGAAGCTTAACCCCTCGAAACCTCAACGATACGCTGTTTATTTTATTTATTTATTTGATCGTTTTATATAGCGTTTTTTCAGGTCATGAGCTGCTCAAGGCGTTGGCCGATACAGGATCTAACTCAAACCGCTCGAAGCGCCCACTTGGCGCATAGTCTGACGTCCATACGTTTGAGAACAATCTTGGGCGACCGAAGATGGGGAGAAGGGACCTAGTGGGTGTATTTGTGAAGCCGGCACTCACCCGTCTAGGACATGGCATCAGGATCTGTAAAGTCCATGCGATGGAATGCGTATGTGCACAGACTAGACCTCGGTTTATACTCTCCTCCGAAGGAGTACGCCCTAGTACGACTTGACTGACTTTTAACTGTCATCGCGTGTGTCGCAAGGACTGGAGGATATAACATTTATCCCCAGCGTCAACGCTATAAAAGCGCCCTAACACTGTTCCCTACCGCAGGCTTTACGAGTGTGCACAGCGGGACGTCCGTCTCGCCAACACTCTTCTAGGCCATTAAACTTCACACCGAGAGTTCATCGTAAGACTTTTCGCAGCTGTGGTAGAATCACGTGAAACGAATTGTTGTTTACGTTAGCTTCACCAACCATCTCAGAGAACTACTCACAGCACTGGAGGACTTTACGTTCTTGGATTTATTTTAATATTAAAAAGTCTGTGAGACGACTAGAGGAGCACTTCTCTGGTTGTATTTGTGTTCTTTGATAGAATGCATTATCACAGTCTGCTCGTAGTCACACACACCATCACCACCTTTAACGCAAGGACTAAGAGGAAAAAGAAGGAAAAGCACTATAATAACAGATATGCTTAAGAGTAGTTTGCTTAAAACACCTACGTATTGGTGACACTAATTACAGTGCATCCGAGATCAAGATCAAAATTGCGCAGGCACTTGACTTATAAAATGGTTCATTCACGGTATAACTGTTAATTGTGTTCAATTTGCGACAATTGACTCTAAAGCTCGCGTTTGACTATTCAAGTGTAGAATACTTATACAGGCGCGAAATAATATTGCGCGTGACCCAACGCTACCAGCATGTGTTGGAGGGCTTTGCTTTGACTGTTCCTATGCGCACTGGTTTTTGGGCCTGTTGTATCGGCGACGTTTAAAGACTGTATAGAAAAGTGCCCTGAGCTAGACTGGCGAGATGACGTTTTCGATGGACCGAATGTCTTCTTAGCTGCGTACTCGCTTATTTAAATAGTTTTCACCTCAGTACATCAGTAAACTTCTCTATGATTATACTACATGTATCTAGTTTAAAAGTGTTTACAAATTGGCCTCAGACTCACTTTAAGTAGAATAGCAATGAGTTGCTGACTAATTAACATTAGTACAAGTATAACGTTATAATATCATTATATCCTCGCTGATTTGAACCTGTAACTTATGACTCTACATCTAGATCAAGTTATAGTGGCAGTGATTCAATCGCTGACCAGAAGATACTTTTGATAGAATTAGTAGTACGGTAGGTGTCTTTTTTAATTTTTGTTTTGTTTTGTTTGATGTCCAATGAAGTTATCCATGGAGTGTTAAAACATTGTAACATTGTTGAGTTTGTAAATTAGCTAAACATGCTTTATTGTGATAATGTATTTTATTTTGCCAGTCAGCAATAGTATTGGAAAAAAATGGGGTTTTGCAAAAACTGAATTTCACACTTTCTTACAGACACACAAATCTTCATTTCTTATTTACTCCTCTATCTGTAGCATAAATAAAATCTGTATTCAATTTCCTTTCCAAGGAAACAAATGCATACATACTTTATTGGTTTACTTTGAATAGTGTAAGAGCTATAGCAAAAACAAGAACATTAGTGACCGAAATGCAAAGTTCCCCTGGCATACAGCATGCAAATCAAGGTAGCAGCGAAAGGGTTAATACGAGTATGATTACCTATAAACTCGGATGAGATGCTGCCGTTGTTCATAACGATCGCTTGGTTATTGATTATTGCTAGCTATACTTCACTTATTGTCAATTTGGCCGCAGTCACGTATGTGGTTGATTTACAAGCCGTTTAAGTTGATACGTAATTACTTAGATCATTAGTTTATGTGCTCGAATGGCATCCTAACATGTTCTTTTGGGACATAATGTGCCCATCACAGTCTCTCTCTTTCACTCCCTCTCCGCCCTTCCCACCCTCCAACCCCTCCCACACCCCACCCCCGCTGCAGTATTGTAATTTTTGTGAATATGTTGCGCATACCCCTTCTAAGGTTAGGCCCTTAGGGATTAGAGAGAGAGAGAGAGAGAGACAGACAGACAGACAGACAGACAGACAGACTTTGAAACTGTTATATTAGGGATACAGATTTTAGACTAATGTCTAATCTTCCAATCTGTCCCTTAACAAATTAACATAGCAATTGGAAAGAACCTGTAACATTAACTTGGAAATCATTTAACTCACACATGCACTCACACACGTGCACACAACATCACGCCAACATCTTCATCATTATTTTTCAACAATTTTAGGCAACAACCCCCTTTCTTATCCCTCACCCTTATAATAATAATAATAATAATAATAATAATAATAATAATAATAATAATAATAACAACGACAATAATAATAACTATGACAATAATAATAAAAATAATAATAATAATAATATTAATAATAATTATTATAATTATAATTATAATAATAATTATTATTATTATTATTATTATTATTATTATTATTATTATTATTATTGCTACTACTACTACTACTACTACTACTACCTAAATTAATTAATTAATAAATAATAAAAAAACTGTTATCATGTCAAAATACATCACTTTTATAATGAATTTGCAGATGCCTACATAGGTTACATTTGAAAGAAAATATTGTGTTGCAATGCTTAAACTCCAGAGGGAGAGAGTTCCACACAGGAGCTCCATTAAATGATAGGCTATTTTAGTATAAATTAATGCGAGGGAGGAGTAGTTTAAAATAGTAAAGTCTATGTCCTTCAACTGGCTTAGTAAAAAATATATCAAGATATGCAGGTGTTTTTCCGTGTGTGATTTTGAACATAAGGATAGCTGTATTAAATATAAATTATTTTTTGAAGTGGTAGAATTCGGAGTTCCTTGTATTTCTCATTAGTTGTAATACCTGTATTTATAGTATAAGACTATGAGTATCTTGATTGCTCTTTCATGAAGACTGTTTAGCTGTTTAATTTGCATCTCACTTGCATTACATCAAATAGTTGATGCATAATTGAAATGAGACATACAGTGGGCATAGAAAAAAAAGAGAGACAGACACAGAGAGAGAGAGAGAGAGAGAGAGAGAGAGAGAGAGAGAGAGAGGAGGGGGGGGGGGGCGCTAATGGACAATTTCTGCCCCTTTCCCCTAACATCCTCCCAGCCCAGTCTTCTTAATTTCCTTCCGTGGGTCCTTATCAGCAGCGCAACATGACGCGTGGAGAAAGCGGAACAGTTTGCACGTGCCGGTACAGCTTGATTACACAGGCTGCTGAACGATAATCACTTCACTTGGTGTGGCGGCGCAAAGTCTGACAGTTAGATATGATGGAGAGAGAGAGAGAGAGAGAGAGAGAGGGGAGAGAGAGAGGAGAGAGAGAGAGAACGCTTTCACAAATCTTCAGTTGATTACATCAAGAAGGATGGAGAGAGGTCTTAAATGACAACTTTTAGCTGATTAGAAGGATAGAATTTAAAACTAATTAGAAAGAAGCAGGATGAAGTACGGCGCATACTGGATAAACTCCACTGAACATGCTGTAACGTGGATTTGGGCAGTAAATTCCACCACCTTCTTCTTCCGCCTCCTCG
Source organism: Oncomelania hupensis (assembly GCA_036898135.1). Taxonomy (NCBI): domain Eukaryota; kingdom Metazoa; phylum Mollusca; class Gastropoda; order Littorinimorpha; family Pomatiopsidae; genus Oncomelania; species Oncomelania hupensis. The sequence continues at coordinate 6,603,143 of CM072518.1, read as the reverse complement.
TTCTCCTCTTCGTCTTACTTCTTCTTGTTTCTCCTTGTGCCCCTCCTTCTCCTTATCACCATCAAGAAAGTTTTTCAAGGAAACCAGCAGAAAGCAGACTCCTCCCCTCTTCCTCCTCAAGATAGTTCTTCCAGAAAATCTGTTGAAAGCAAAGTGAAGAAGAGCTCTTTGTATAAACTACCACTGATTGGCCGCAAGAAGGGAGGTAAACATGCTTGTGGGCGAGCTTCGAACTTCCCTTGATGTCAGAAAATGAATGCGCTGATGATTTGTATGACTGTTCCACGGATATAGGGTGTTCCTTGTATGAGAGAAAAGGGGGAGGATTGACAAGGAGGATGAGCGTATGTGTTTGTATCTGAAAGGTATGCGCATGAGTGTGGTGGGGGTATTTGTGTATATATGTGATGGGTTGGTGTAGGTTGATTGGTGTGGGGCCGGGTAGCTCAGTTGGTAGAACGTCTTACTAGTAATCGAAAGGTAACCTGGTTCGAATCCCGGATTGGCCAACGTGTGACCATAATTTTTATTATGTTTTCTTAACATCAACTGGTTCGCTGGTGTCAGAATAATGTGACCCGCAGTCGTCTATACGCTCCGGTGTCGTGTGACTATAATCAAAGAAAAAAAAAAGGTTGATTGGGTGTCTGCTTGTGGGTGTGCGTGTGTGTGTGTGTGTGTATGTATGCACGCACGCATACACGCACACACACAGGTGCGCCCGATGCTCCATTGGTATTTTAAAAAATGAGCATTGCTGAGTCAGAGCTGAAATGAGCCCAGAATATCAGCAAGCAACTCATTGCAAGGAAACGGAGATGCGCATGAACAAAGAGCTTATTACGCTCTTTGGCATGAATATCATGAACTTGCAGTAGCTTCAACCTGATTAACCTACCGTGCAGTTCTTCCTGACGCACTAACTTGGCACTTTTGGCATTAACACGTTAACTTTGCCAGGAAAATTTAGCGTCTGAGTATAATGTCTGTATGACTGGAATATTCTCGTGCCGTTCTTTAAAATGCACCTGCTTTCAGCACCAGAAACAATAAAGAGTACTTGAAAATGTACAGAGATTTCATTTAGCCAGTACAAACGAACGAATGATAAAACGACAGGTTAGACACACAGTAAACACAAGTAGTAGCTGTCTCGCCTGAAGGATTGGCCACACTTGCGTTATGCTCCCGTCCACGCTTGTGTTACTGTTACACTCGATGTTGTTTTTTATTAGTTGATACAGCCCCGATGCTTGAAATCTGATAAGTGTAACTCAGATTCGTTTATCCACGCAGCCCGCTCACTCACCAACAAGGCAGAAGTCGTCGTATGTAGTTGTCCAACTTTATTCAGCGAACATCAACTGCATACAATCGCTTTTTCCACTCTCAACTTTTTACTTTCAACACACCACTTTTGAAACAGTGCGGCACTTATATAGTTTCTCTCTACTCCAGAGAAATAAAGAACGTTCGGGCAAGACACAATTATAACCAATCAGAATTAATTTCGTCATCACTGTCTCACGTCATACAACCATATTTAGGATGGAAGCGTCTCTAGTTACCACTAGAATTATCCACACGCTTCGATCGATAGTAAACAACCAACTCTAGAAAATTCTCAAATAATATCGACCAACTAAAATTATTAACGTTATACAAAGCTTCTTCTAACAACAACGCAAAATCAAATCAAAGGTAAATACACTCTATTATTGCGTGCTTTGCAAAATAAAACGATCGGATCTATCGTGCGCGTCACACACGAACTATCGTGTGCGTTTCAACGTAACAGTTACACTTATGAATTCCTTATGTATTTCCTTGCGTATTGGCTAAGAGAAAGAGTATTTTAGCAACGTTTTTTGACGTGAGAAAAGCCTACGACAGGGTATGGCATGCAAAATTATTATTAAAATTAAAGCAAATATAATTATATTAAAAGTTTCCTTTCAGGGCGAGAAATAAGTGTTAGAGTTGGTAATTCTTATTCAACATCTAATAAAACAGACATTGGAATTCCTCAGGGAGCCATAATTTCACCTCTTTTATTTAATATTTTAATTCATGATTTACCTAGAGGGCGAGAAATAAGTGTTAGAGTTGGTAATTCTTATTCAACATCTAATAAAACAGACATTGGAATTCCTCAGGGAGCCATAATTTCACCTCTTTTATTTAATATTTTAATTCATGATTTACCTAGAAATGTAAGTAAAAACGTATTCCTAGTTGTAACTTGTAAGTTGCACTGAAAAAAGCATATTGTCTATTTAATACACAAAGCCGTTAAAAGATATAACCTGTTGAAAATCATTGCTAGACAATCTTGGGGTCAAGATTCAAAAGATTTAGTTCATTTAGCTTGTGCTCTTAAATCAAAACTAACATATGGACAGAAAGTTTACTTCTCTCCTCCTGCCTGCTACCTTAATAAATTACAGAGTTTAGATAGCAAAGCTATAAAACTAGCACTAGGTGTTCCCATTCATACTAAACCTAGTTTAACATATGAAGTAGCAGGTGTTATTCCTTTAGAAAAATGGAGGAAAATGGTGTGCGCTAAATATATTATAAGAGCAGCTGCGGTATTTAACAGCACATAGGAAGAATTGCAGTTAAGATCAGACGTCAACTTCCCTAAAAGAACTCTATCCTATCCTATCCCGTCGTTTCAACGTAACATAGGGGCACCACAGACGATCGTTTAACCAACGTACTCCCTTTCCCTGTCCTCAGCAACCCTGATCATCGTGTTTTCCAATGGATTGTGTGATGGTCTGTCGGACTTCGTCGTTGGTGATGTGTTGGGTATAGGAAATGCCCAGAAGTCTTCTGTAGCACCTCATCTCCATGCTTTGTATTCTTCGTTGGAGATCTGCTGTGAGGGTCCATGTTTCGCAAGCATATAGGAAGATGGAGATGACAAGGGAGCGCAGCAGTCTTATCTTGGAATGTAGACTGATGGTCCTGTCTTCCAAATTGGCTTCAACCTCGCCAGGGCAGCAGTTTGTGCGATCCTGGAGAGGACTTCCTGTCGAAACCCATTGTCTGATACAATGGCTCCTAAATATTTGAAGCTATGCACTGTGTTGAGGGATTGGCCTTGGACTTTGATGTCCGTGTTGATGCCATTGGTGTTGTTGGTCATCATTTTGGTCTTCTCTGCACTGATTTCCATTCCATAGGCTCTGGAGGTGGTGTCAAGCCTGTGTACCAAATTTGTACCAATACAAGAACTCAAAGACTAAAATGTTTCAAACCATTGCAACTTATACAAAAGATTTAATTCAGACACATAAAAAAAGAATTTATATATAATTTAAAAAAAAAGATACCACCCATCCCTCTTTTAGAGCTTGAAAATGCAAGTTATAATATAAACTACTCCAGACTGAAAAAAGAATGAAAATACCAGCTTACTCATATCTGTTGTTAATATTTATCTAGCACAAAAATATTCATCTTCTTTTAAAAAAAAGATACTATACGGTTCTATTTTAAAGACAGGTGATACAGGTGCGGCATTTGTTATACCTGATTTAAAAATTTGTGAATCATATTATCTAGGTAATGGAAAATTGATTTTCACCACTGAACTTCTAGCAATTTTAATGGTATTAAGTATAATCATGAGCGTAACATTTCATCTATTAAGTATTGTAATATTTGTAGATTTTAAATCCGTACTTCAGGCGTTGAATTCCAATTCCTATAAAGAAAGAAAAGATATTATTGAAATTAAACATCTCATTTATAATTCAATTGTAAATGGTACAAATGAAGACTTTTGTTGGATCCTCTCTCGATCTGCCCAATCATTGTATTGAAAACCACAATGAGAGTGTAACGTGGGGTTTATGGGTTGTTGGGCTCTGCACAATGGAATGCTGTAACCCTCACGCTTTATTCTATGGGAACTGCTAGTTAGTCACCCGGTGAATTACTTTAATACATTTATTTATTTAGCTCGGTCTGTGTTAAGGCTGGGGTACAGAGATAGATAGAAAAATGGTAAAAGATCACTGTCACACTAGCTTTCACACGGCTATGAATCATATGTAGTCCAGCCACTTGATAACAGTTAAAATCACACATTTATTTCTTCTACTCTATACAATATCTTCGATGTACTAATCTACCTTAAAAAGTCATAAGTCAATGCAAATGATTCAATCGCTGATAGTCTAGGCAGCTGTTATGTCTTTATAGGGCACTGGCTACTAGAGTTCATGAAGATTGGACTACTGTGGTCCGTTTTACTATAGTTCTGAAGAGTGGACTACTGTGGTCCTTTTTCTATCAGTTTTAGTGCACGTTTTCCTATACACTTAGCTTGTGTGGCGCGGGGTTGAAGCCCTTCGTTGAGGTAGCTTCTGGTACACGCTGGGTCGTCGTGTAGTTTGGTTCCTTGACAAGCTGTGTTGTCTTGGAGAGTGTTTTCCAGGGGAGCTCTCTGTCTTGTGCTGTAGAGGCTAAACAGCCAACTCGTCTTTTCTGTGGAGTTGGGCGCACGTTATATCTCGCCTGTTCATCTGTTTGACAAAGTCAGGCCCGTGGCTACTTGATTGAATTCTAAGATTCACAAAGTCCTGCTTCCTGGTCTATTCAGGAGAGATCTTACTGCTAACTGTGTAGCTGTGTACTGCTCCTCGTTCCCAACTCGACTGCCGTTCTCTCTCTCTATTCGAATCAGCCAGACCTGGCTGAGTCCATTATGAACTGTGTTCCCATTGGCTGGTAATCGACTCGCCTAACGTAGCTATGATGATGTCATTGACTGTGCTACTACCGTCAGCTACCACTGTGTGTAAACGGCAGTATATCATTGCTACGCTTGATTACTTCCATCGTCTGCTGCAGCCTAACATTAACATCCTAAGATTACAATGACTAAACAAGGCTACATAGTAAAGTAAGCAGGGTAAAACTAGTCCGTCTGTCACAGAGAGGCTCTTATTGTGGTTTTCAATACAATGATTGGGCAGATCGAGTTGCGAGAAACGGTGTTTTACGTATAAACGCGGTCTCTTTGTCTTTACCATTGACTGTCAAAGAAGTTTCAAATTTGATAATTTAAGAGGTCAAGAAAGGTTGTCTTTTTAAACAACATTATGATAAACCCCAGATGTGTTACTTGCATGGCCTACCGAATTTATATGAATTCTGTGAGAACCAAGTATTGTAAAATGTTGTGTGTGCGTGCAAAGAAAGCTTTTCAAACATGCATTATATTAGTGTGACACAGTGAACGAAACATTGCCTAGCAATTTAGCAAAAATAGGAGAAATAAGCTTTGAATTTTGTATTTAATTGGTAAAAACGTTTATATCCTCTTCAATTGGCCAGTTCATATGAAACATAACTATCAACTCTGACCGCCGAAATTTATTTATTTATTCATGCACTGTATTTTCTGATTATGTAAGATTTTTTGTGTCTTATCATTTCGATGAAGAAGACAATAAAACAAACAAACAAACAAACATTGGCTAATGTAAAATTTCACAGAGATAGCTCATGTTTGATTTCTTTTGCAAAAATACATTACGAGGACCAATCAGAAGCGGGAGTGTGACGTCACGAGTTTAGAGGCCAATCTAAACTCCTCCCACACTCATGATTACACGCAACACAGATTGTCTGCCACACTTGACTTGGCGAGCTAAGGCAGTTGAATTTACTTGTTGCGTGTCGATTTTAGTAAAGTTGTTTTATATTATAGTCAAATCGTGAAAGATTACATTACATCGTAAGGAAAAAGTGCCTTGTTGTATTGAACTTACACAGCTACACACGTTTATACAACTCTAACCGGACCGTGATAACCGTGGCGCCACTACCTCCAAGCCAATGCATAAGCCGTAAAACGTAAGCCAAATGTGTCCACTAAACTCAAACCCGTCAAAATTTCGGTCAGTGAAAAATCTCCTAACCCAATGCCTAAGTCGTAAAACGCAAGTCAAATGTGGCCACTACTTAAAGAGATAAGACTGAGGTTAAATGATAGCTTTTTTGGATACTTTATCAGCCTTAATTTTTCATAGATGCTATTCTCCTGGAAATGGAGGGAAGATGAGAAAGATCTGTCTCTCACATGTTAGCCTTTCGTACGTAGTAATAACTAACATGCCACGCGAATTTTGCTCTGTAGTGTCCGTACTGGTACCCGTCACGTTGCAAATGAAACTTACTACATACAGCGTAACTGAGACTAGGCCAGAGAGAGAGAGGGAGCAGCCTCGTCTAGTCTTTGTTTGACCCAGAGTTCTCCGTCTCGCCTTAACGACAAGCCATGACGCATGTGCTATTTACTGTGCCAAGGATCCCACAAACCAAAGACTGTACTTATACATAATTATCCTCACGCAGATCTAGATCCCCGTACCAGTCGACATCACGCGTTGCTGGATAACGGGGTCTTTTGCACTTCCGAGTTATCTTCTATCTTCTATATTGTTGGCAGGGTGCCCCGTAACGTTGAGACTAACTCAGTTGCATCAAAATTTCGATGGCTTCATTAATGATGGTGGGAATGATGATAATCGATGATGATGATGATTGAGCGCATTGATCTGAATTCCTCCTCCTCTTCATCCTTTTCTTCATCATCCGTCGTCATAATTATTAAATAAGCCTACTCCTCAGGCAGTTTCCTGCCACTTACCGTCATTATCATCATCACTGAATCTGTGACCTGAAGTTGCTTAGTTCATGTTGATTGTGATGATGATGATGATGATGATGATGATGATGATGATGATGATGATGATGATGATGATGATGAGCACGCATCATCATCATCATCATCATCATCATCATCATCATCATCATCATCATCATCATCATCATCATCATCATCATCATCATCATCACCGTTAAATATTTTTTAAAATGCCCTAAACTGTCCGACAGCTTAAATAGCTGTTCTGCTCCTAAGGACCTCCTCCCTGTTAGCGTGTCATTGGTTGTTGTTGCCGATCGATGATGAAGACGTTAATGGTTCTTAACGATAAAATTGCCGTCACTGTCGCTCTCATTTGCAGGCAAATTGCGCTTCATCAATGTCCAGTTTATCGTTTTTCATCATACATGTTGTGGTTTCCCCCCCCCCTCCTCCCACCCCACAATAACAACGTTCAATGACTGCAGCTGAGCCATTTTAACCTCCCTTCACACCCGCAGTCTAATGGTCCGTCTACGTGTCTGTTGCTCAATCTTTCTGGCTCTTCGTATATATCTCTCTTTTTTGTATTTCAGTATTCCGTGGACATGTCCAAGTGTTATGTCGTCGTCGTTCAATTCAAAAAAAAAAAAAAGAAAGAAAGAAAAAAGAAGGTAAAGTGAAAGAGCGAGCATTGTGGCCGAGTGGTCTAAGGCAGGACTAACTTGCCTTGATCTTAGGCCAGAAACCAATGGCGCCTGATAGGTGTGGGATTGATCCAGCATCTGGGCGTTATGTGTCTCCGAATATTATTTACTTTAGACTCGGGCAACGTCTCGGTGGTTTTCTCCGGATACTCCGGTTTGTTCCCCCAGCAAAATTTCAAAAACACAACTAATTTCAGGTAGGTTGGGTTTGGGAGCGCCACAGGCTGCCACTACAGAATTTCCAGATAAAAAGGGACAACAAACTGTCAAAAATCAAAACAAAAATAAATAACTAAATTAATCAATTTGATCATCCTGCAGTTTTATTTTGTTCACACACTTTTTGTTCGTTTTATCGCTCTTCTCTGACGTTGGCCTGCTAATCTTTTTCCCTCTTCCTTTCTCTCTCTCTCTCTCTCTCTCTGTATACCCATCTGTCTGTCCCTGTCTCTGCGTGCGTGCGTGCGTGCCTCTCTCTTCTCTCTCTCTCTCTATAGTGTGTGTGTGCGTGTGTGTGCGTGTATGCACTGCATACATGGTCTTGATGTATAAACCTATTGACTTTTTTCCTGGCGAAGTGTTCTATGACTGCAAGTGCAAAGTATTTTTAACTTCATTTCACTCCATCTCCATTTAATTGTTCCATCATCATCATCATCATCATCATCATCATCATCATCATCATCATCATCATCATCATCATCATCATCATCATCATTATCACTATCATTATTTCAGACAAACTCTGACAGTTCTGTGGGGTGGATCCGACTATATCTCCCTCTGATGTAACCCGTCTTTCCGGTCATTAAAATCAGTAATTGGTTAATTTCCTGCTGCTGCCTGGATTGTAAGGAAATAAATAATTGATTCATATAGTCTCCTTCAACCACTGAACTATTTCAATGAAGATCGCGGGACATACGGGTTAGTTTGGATACATAGAATGTACTCATCTTTTCTGCTTTAGGACTAGAATGGGTTCATTTAGGACATGGGTCAGGCGGAAGGATACAAAGTAGGACTCGCTTGTTGTAATGAGTTTAGGAAGGCGGGTTTCATTGTCAAACCGCCCATTGTGTTTCTGTTTCCCAATATAGGTTGTTGTGTTATTAAGATATTATTTAAACACACACACGCACACATCCACACACGAACAAACAAGCGTATATTCATAGCAAGAAGGTGGGATTTGGATAAAATTTAGTCATCGGAAAAGTTGGTTTTTTTTTAACGGAAAGAGCGCAAAATTCATTTTAAAATGTAAGAATTAGATATGAAAGAAAAAAAGCTCTTTCTATCAAAACGTTGACCTCTTTCGGCCCTAACCCTAGCCCGTCCCGGATAGAGCACTCCTAAGTACTTAAAACAATCCCATGCACTACAAGAGCACTCCATGCATTAAAAAAGCTCATATAGAAAAAAGTTGGGCGCCAGCTGAAAGCCAAGTTTGTGCATAAAAATGAAAGTTTGTACCCCATTTCTCCATGAATACACGCCCACACACACCCACACACCCACACCCACACACCCCCACAAACTCACCTTTCATTTAGAAAAAAGACTTGTATTGCCCTGAGATTTTATTGCTTATTTAAGTGCAGTTAAGAAAAACGAAAAACATGGGACAGTTTGGTTTTATGACGGTGGGTTCTATTGTTGCTGGGCTATGCACAATGGAATGCTATTACCCACTCGTCGGTCGTCTGCAGGGATCGGCTAGTTAGATCGCCCTATGTCTAATCTTAATACATTTATATTTTTGTCCAGTCTGTGTGCGGATAGGGTTACAGAGATAGGGAGAAAAGTGTAAAGATTCACTGACACATTAGCTCTCGCACGGCTATGAAACATAGGTAGTCCATCCACTTGTAAACAGTAAATATCACACATTTATTTCCTCTACTCTATATCTAATTATCTAAACACTATATTAACTTAAATGTCCAAAACGTAATACAGCTATGATTAACTTAACAGTCCAAAAGTCACTTCCAGTGGTTCGGAGAATGGGTAGATCTTTGATAAATCTATTCTGCTACTGTTCTCGATACTTGCTAATTTGTCATCACTGGGCTTATTGTTCTTTTTGGCCTAATGTTCTTTTTCTGGAAGAGTGGACTACCGCACAGATGAGTGTTCGTGCACTTGTTCTATGGAATTAGCTTGATCGTTGAGGTGCGGTACTGATTTCTCCTCGTCTTGTTTGTTGACTACTGAGCTATCGGGGCTCAGTGCTCGATGCTTTGTTTTGCAGACCGCGTTTCTGGGATGACTCTCTGTGGGGTCTATCTCCTGCCGTGGACCAATCCTGCTCGTCTGCAAAACATAAGACGAGTTTCTGCAACACCTTGCGTACAAAGGGTGTGCAGAGCGTCTCACTGATGGCAGAAACAGCTCTCGGTGAGATCGTTTTCACTTATACAGATAAGAGACGAACAATCTTCTAAGTCCGTGGTCCACTGGAATCTCCAACCTACTTCATATATATATATGGCTACAATAAATACTGGGAGACGTAATTAATAATATACACCTTCTCCGGTACAGCCACTGGTCTGCAATAATACAAATAGGAGGAACACAGTTGGTTAGTGGGGGCTACCTCGTCGTTTCGAAAACGGGTCGAGTGGGTCAGCCACATGGTCAAGCAAGGTTTTACTAACATTCACAATTATAAAACTGGCAAGACTTCACAAGCATAATCCAACAATAATATCAATAAATCGCGGTGAAACAAAAGATCAATCATTTACCTTTTTGACAATGTCAGGCTATGGCTATTCTGCGATGAATGAATTTCACCCGTCACCTGCGTAGTCTTCTGCGAGAAAACTTTCAGTGCGTTCATCCTTCTCGGGTGAGGTTTTAACAAAGACTGACATTAACTTAATGGAGTGGTCAGCTAAAGTGTGCGATATCCCAAGAATCCTTGGATCTGACGGATATAGGTCAGCTACTGGACTATGCTACGGCCTACCTAGTGAAGATTTAGCCTACACATACTTAGAACAACTTTAACTTCTGTCGTCTGCTAGGCATCGACTTTAAGTTACAAAGGCCAAAGAAGGATGAACTATTTGAGGCGTGAAGCCTTAGGGCATGGTCTAGCCTTGCCTCTTGTGACAGGTTTAAGCTACCCTTCCGAATGGGTCCTGAACTATTTTCAGTTCTTAAAGCGGTTAACTACACTGAGGTGGGTAATTGTTTCAGGAACAAATGTACACACACAAATTGTATTAAAAATTATTTAAAATAATAATAATTATTATTATAAAAAGCGGGTGTTAAGATTGTTTGGGTGTACCATTGCATGTTTGTACTAATATTATAGAATCCTTCAATACGAAATCGAGCTATCGTGACATAAAACTGTATTAAAATCATTCGAGCATAAAAACCAAGTTTGTGAATAGAAAGATAGCTGCGTTTCGTCAAATGAAAGGACGGACAGTAAAGAAAGAAAGAAAGATAGAAAGAAATAAAAAAGAAAGAAAAAGAAATGTTTCTTTTACAGTGTGACGAACACAAGTATGGTTTCGAGTAGCGATGACTTCTGTGTTAGTTATTGAGAGGGGTTTGTTTGTTTGTTCATTGGTGTACAGACTAAGCAAATCTCAGTTTTGTCAGAATAAATAAGATGGGCAGTTAAAGGGCCAGGGTATACAGGATGTCTGTGACAATGAGTTTACTTAAAACTTGCATTGCTGTCACATACAAAGATGATATAATGGACAATCGTTGCTCAAACTAGCCGATGAGCTTTGACTTTTAGGCGTCCTTTTGTTATTAAAAAAAAGTCTATTAAGCCTGCTTACACACTTTCGTTGCGGCGCTAATTTTAGAATCGACTTTGATGCTATACCGTACTTTATAAAGAGATTATGTTTTGGCTTGATTTTACATTTACTGTGAATTTGAAAAGTATGACGTGTGACGCTGACATGTGTGATCTGCAGTCCCTTTAATAGGTGTGGCTTTGATAGAGGAAAATCTGCTCATGCTGTTCTGTATACATCACGGAAATTTATGATCCCAATCTAATAAGATTCCAAGTTTTATGGAGCATGGACCGATCGAGAGTGCCAGTGACATAAAATATTATTTCTGTAGCCTACCTAGGACGATGTTTGTGCTCGGCAAAGACTTTGTCAATACAAACCCACTCGGGAGTTCTGGAGAAGTTTCCACTTAAGCAGTGCTTATGGTGTCTCTAGGATATCTGTATGTGCAAAATAGTAAAATAATCTGATCTTTCTGATCCTATTGAACAAACTGCTCCGGGGGAGTGTAAGAGTACGTATCCATATAGCGGAATGCGCGCGCGCCCCCTGTGTTAGTGTGTGTGTGTGTGTGTGTGTGTGTGTGTGTGTATTGGTTGTGTGTGGCTCTTGTGGTCGGATGCGCCAACACGTACACAACATAAGCACGTCGCTTGACCCACTGTTCCCTGCATGTTTGTCTTAGCCTCATAGCCCAATGTCCGCAATATGTGCTTTAAATTAAAGGAAGGGCAGAGGCGTATTTACCTAGAGCCTTGTGGCCGTAATGATCACTGGCCAGGGTCATAATAAGCTGATCGGTTGCTGTACGGTCGGCAGTTAGCCCTAATCGATTGTCCGCCACTAATTACACCATTCCAGCTGCTGGTCACCGGACCTCTATAAAGCAAGATGGACCCGTCTGTCAGGGGAGAGAGCTACAAAAAAATCCTAGTAACTTTGATGATATCCTGGAGAAGATACGCTTATCTTACAAGGGGAGTAAGACCTGTAGATAGATGGGGCGTTAAGCTACCTCTATCCGACGTTCTCTACCAAGATTCCTAAGCGATGTGAGAGATTAATCACGGTGCTTGGTCACATACAAATTTATATTTGTTCTCGGGTTGTAAAGTATCATTGGCTCACCTTAAGAAATGCTTTTTGCTAGCCAAATGACTAGTTTACTTGGTCTCAAAAGAAGAAGAGCTAGTGGACACACAACAATACAATTAGAATGACACCTGTCGTATGTATGTGATTTCAACTTTTATATGTTCAACACAAATTCTAACATGGCTTTAATTAAATGTAAAGTAATGACTATACTGTTCAATGCACAGAGAAATTTCTTTAGCAGTTCTTCTTCATCACTTGCTATTCCTATGTTTGGATGGTCTATTATTGTTCCGAGTTTTGTTTGACATCAGTTGCAGCTGAGAGGGACTTAGCTTCTCAGTTTCTGCGAGTGCTTGAGTCTGGTGGTCACTCTGAGGGAGTCTGGTCACTCTCAGGATGATCGGGCGAGTCTTGTAGCTACGGGGCCGGACGTGGCCAGGTAGATTCGAGATCCTTCTTTTCCACGGGAGCAAGCATCATGCGTTGACTCCACAAACCATCCCAGAGCTGAACTGTAAAATCCAGAACCATTGCTACAATATTCTATTCAGATATATTGGTATGTGGTGCCCTCTGCAAAGAGTCTATAGCATCAGACACCAGCTGAGTTTCCCATATGCACACTACTATATCCGAATCTTAAGGCTAAGATATATCAAGCAACATGCACAAAATGTCAGAAACAATAACATTACATTACATGATTATTGCTTTATGTCCAGCGGACTCTTTCGAGCCAAATCAGGACCGGACATCCCCTGATCCGCATAAAAGATCTGCTGAAACAACCCTAGTGGTAAAACTGAAAGCTCTCCACCAGCCAGTCACTTTACAATAAAGACATCCCACGCAGAGGACGCTGAGGCTGTACTCTAATTTATCGAACCCCCGTTTACAAAAAACAAAATAGAATACAAACATCATTATAAATTATCAACAAAACACATATAAAATGCCTACATTGCTAAATAATAACATCATAGGAAGCCATAGTAACCACCTGGCAGAAAGCGCCCAATATTCCCGAGCTGATCCAACAGACCCTATACACAAATAAGGAGTCTTGTCCCGGTAGAGTTTTCAAGAAAAAAGGTAGGTGACTGGTCTAGCAAAGAAGAAGACAATATAGCAGATTGATAGAACAGAGCAGGAATGAGAAAGAGCAAATGAGAAAGACAGCGACAGTGGGAATTTAAAGCACTAAATTTATAGAAAGTGGGGATACTATTTATACTGAAACCTCCATCAGAAACAATAATCGATTTCTGTAAATACATAACATGAACATACTAATACATGGCAATCAATATAATATATAAACATACAGGTACTAGAAAACTACTAGTGTTAACTTACTTCTAGTCTCTGGGAATAGTGAAACCGTCTCTAGTCTATCACTCTGTTGTTGATGGCTGAGGATTATCGTTTACTTCAGTTTGCTCCTTGTTGATCCTCTTGGTTCTAAGCTTTGCCCGGTTAATGTGGGGTGTACAAGGGATATTCAGGGGTCTCTACGTCATCTCCGACCAATCATCTCGTTCTCGCGACTACGTGAAACTTTTCTCTACTCTCCTGTCCGGTTTCTGGGCCACTATCTGTTACGTCTGAACTTCGTGTCAGAGGAGAATCGCAGGGTAGATCTTAGAGTGATATGATTCGCGTGGCTAACTAGCGGTCAAGTGACCCTGGTCAGATGTTCGAATAAGCTGACATTCTTACTAGCGAGTTCTGCTTAATGGTATTGGGAGTGAACGTTTCAAGAATGTTAATTTAACATCTGCGAACCTTCCCTTTAGGGAGCTGGTAAATTATTGTCAGGTTTTGTTCAATACTATCTGTTTATCTATAAGCTGAGTCACCACATCTTTGTTGTCAACATTTCTAATATTACAGTAACGTGGCCGAGCTGCATAGTCCTAGAGAATGAATTATTCTTGTATTAAAAGTCTTTTCACTTTTTGGCGTTTGAGACTGAACTGTTTCCTGTCTTTCTTTTTTTCCATTTTAAAAAATCATACTGAATATAACACTAGAAATTCGGAAAATACAATTTTAAAATAAAACTGTTAGTGTTACACTAACAAATGAAAGTACAGGTTAGTCATAGAATTGCATCATTCTGAAACAGACTACCATTATATTTATTGTATGTAATTTAACATTTTTACATGAGAAACCACATAGATAGAAACTGGAATATCTTCATTTCATTAGTACGTTACTACAACAGAGGCGAGCCACAGCACGACCCTTGCGTTTTCAAAGCATGCGCTCACATAAATAGTCTATACAGAGCTTTTGAGACATTCGCTAGCATAGATCTCTAATACTCACACTAACCATCATAATATGAGGGCGTCCACAGGTCTTGATATCGTTTCGGGAGGTTTTGTTGCTTGAGCAATGTGCATGTCTACCTACGTGATCGAGCTATAGGTCTAATATTCAAACCAACAACTTGCAAGGTCAACATGGAGTTCAAAGTCTACTCTTTCTCTGTCCCTCTCTGTGTATGAATGTGAGAGTGAATAACGCAAGCATAGATTGTAAGATCAGGCGTAAAGCCTAAAATCTCAATCCTCGTATTAAATTAAAAATATGTTTGAATCTGAATCTCTCTCTCTCTCTCTCTCTCTCTCTCTCTCTCTCTCTCTCTCTCTCTCTCTCTCTCTCTCTCTCTCTCTGTCCTCCCTCTACCCTTAGATTCCTCCCCTCTCCCTCCATTAGGCAAGAACAGAAGAATAACTATAGTGGCCTATCTCGCCAACAAAGACTGAGCTATCTCCGCGTTTAACTGTGTTAGTGGCCGATAGATGAATTTTGATTAAATTACAGTTTGTATAATGTTTCGTCTTCGAGCTTCAGTTCTGACAAATTAATTCATGCCACGTTCTTAACTACCAGAAAAACCAGATATGTCTTTGAAAGAAGTCTTTGTCACTGTTATTTTGTGTTTTAATGACGGCAGGTCTTTTTTTTTTTCTGTTTGTTTACTGTAAGAAAAAATGTCCAGAGATATTTCTGATGGATATTTCTTTGTGAGGGTTATTTCTGTTATTTTGTGTTTTAATGATAGGTCTTTGTGAGGAATCTGCGTCTGTTGTTTGTGTGATACTTGAATGGATGAAATCTATTTGTCAGCCTTATCAGCGCAAAGGTCTGGTCAGCTCTCCAGCCAGGGTGATAACGGTGATAATTCTCCTTGGGGGTAGCAAGGTTACAATCCTTCGTCAATGAAGTGGTGATAACGGATTGAGTGTTAAAACCGTCAATCGATGATTGCAAGCCTGATCGATGATTGTTGACTGGGCTCTGATCGCTAGTTGACTATGCGACCTGCATTCTGACCCTCATTGGTGGACGAAACTACTATTACTACCGCGTGGCTCAGTAGTGGTAGAGCGTTGGCCTGGAACACCGATCACCCACCAGGTTCCAATACTGTGGTGGGCTAGATAAAAATAGTAATATTTTACTATCCATCTTAGCAGTATGATCGCTCTGGTGGTTTATGAATGATTTAGATCCTTGACGCCTCTTCCCTGGGATGGCCATCCTCGTCTGCCATATCGTCAATAGTAAGTGTGGACGTTAAAGGCCCGGCCACATCGGCTATAGCACCCGGCCACACTTGTAATACGCTAATGAATTCCTTATATAGATCTCTTCCTTGTATTGGCTAACGTAAAATTTCACAAGGATAGCGCCTGTTTGATTTCTACTGCAAGGTCACAACCTCACTTGAACCCCAGCTCACTGTTTATCAGAGATATTTCGACGCCAGTCGGATTGTATGCGGAATACACTCCAAGGTAAGCTTAAGGCTGCTGCGCTCCCTTGTCAAAGACTTGTGGGCATTTCCTATACCCAGCACATCACCAACGACGAAGTCCAACAGACCATCACACAATCCATTGGACAACACGATGATATGTTCACAGTGGTGAAGAAACGGAAACTCCGATGGTATGGCCACGTCACCAGATCATCAGGCCTTGCAAAGACCATCCTGCAAGGCACGGAGCAAAGAGGCAGAACAAGAGGGAGACATAAAAAGAGGTACAGGTGGGAGGACAACATTCAAGAATGAGCGAAATCATGAGGGTTGCTGAGGACAGAGAAAGATGGAGTATGCTGGTTAAGCGATCATCTGTGGTGCGCCAACGACCTACGAGTTACGGGATAGGATATAGCTTAGGATAGCATTGGATAGTATTTCAATCTCGGAGGATTCTCTGTAGGTCTATAGTTTGACTGATCACCTTTGGTACGGTGGCTGACCGGAGAGGATACAACCAATTACATCATCCAAGGTGTGTATGGGACTTGGTATTGCTCTATACTGTCTGCTGTCACAAAGATCTATATGAATATCAGGTATGTAACAGCAGTCCGTGATACTCGGTGTCCAGGCTGTTAACATGTTCGGCATTATCTCTTTTATATCTCTTAATCATCGGGCTAACCTCTTATTGATGTCATTCCTTTGGCGTCATTGGGGTCCCAAAACAACGTCAACGCTGCATCAGTTACTATAAGGAACGGGAATGGGTAACTCCGATAAGCATTCACAGGTAGGCCTTTAGGTATAAATAAACTGTCGCAGTCTAGTCATGCTGCGAAATAGATTTAGGTCGTGTGCGCGATAGCTTGCATAGGCTTATGTGCGACCAATTTTACTGGTCTTTAATACTTACTGCTAATCCTAGTTCTAGAACTAGCATGCGGCACTAGTCTAGCCTAAGAGGATTTTATTTAGAGAGCTCTTTCGGCGATATTAAGAAACAGGCGAAGCAGGAGGAAAGGTAGACACATTCACTGCTGGCGGTTACACTGCGTCTGCACTTGACATTCCGAAAGCGCGGCTTCGCTACAAAGAAAATCTTCAGTCATGATTGCAGTCACAGAATCCACTCGCAGACAGTAACTGCTTGCGAGTCTGCGAGAGTCGTTTCCCTTGGAAGAGTAGAGGCGCTACGATTCAGGCAGTGCAGACGTTTGTTGATCTTCCGAGAGGATTATTTCGAAGATTTCACGATGCTTTTGAATGTAGGATGGCTGTAGAGTTCCAGTATGATATTCAGGATACATGTAAATTGTTTCTGAAAAAATACTTTGCTTTTCAAGTATGGTGATAGTTGTTTTTCACGCTCTTGCGTCAGCGTTGATGTACTTTCGAGATCGATGTTTTGGATACTTTTTTGGTGAGAAATTGTTGGATGGAAATATCAACTGTTCGAATGATGGAAATGGTGGCAGCTGTTTTCGGAGGACAAGACCTCGGGAATACATAGAGGTAGCTTCGTTTTATTTCCGCATTGCAACAGACTTGTCACAAGAACATTGCAACAGACTTGTCACAAAAACATGATAGAACAGCACTTGAAAGAAACACACAGTTGCACTTGCAGTATTGTTGTTATCTAAAAACAGATAAGCAACCGCCTCACGTGCTTCTTGAGTGAAGCTCATACAAATTGTTTCATAATTATTGCAATATTTTTTTGCGTGCATTCATACATTTGGTAAATCTTCACAACAAAACAAACTCATGTCATGAACAAAATGAACATGAATATTAAATAATTAGGCCTAAGTAATTAACCCTAACCCAAACTCTGACTAAACCTAGCCTAAACCTAAGTTGCTGTGCTATGTTTTGTCATATGGTTTATTCACATGCCATGAATGCAGATTCAAATAATGTTTTAAAATCCTGTAATTAGATAGGATCTACTCTTCTGATTTGCTCTATAGAATAGAATTATATTAGGAAACAATAATTAAAAAAAACCAAAACAATCAAGTTTGGTATAATGGTTGCAGTATGGGTCATGGGTAAGCGCTTGTCATGAAGAGATAAAATGAGGGCTAAAGGCTTTTATACTGGTATGTATACATTGTTTGCTATAGATGCTATTCTGTGCTAGGAAAAGTTCACACACATAGTTGGGTGTCTGTTTAGCAGGTCCTCTAGATAGCGAAAGTGGTAGATAGCACACAGGATTATGAAAATATATAAGGGAACAATAGAGTGTGCCTCCAAGTTTCATCATAGTAGCAATGTTTTTGCTTTCACAAAAAATTTATGCAAACAAATATGACCAGAAATACATAAAAATATAATCATGCTACAATATTACATTTTTTACATCACTGAATTGACAAAAAATGACCTTTTCAATGGCAAAATGAATGCTCTGTATTAACTGTAGTTGACCTTACACCAATCGAAAGTAAACCAATAAAGCTACACTTTCAAAGCATCTTTTGAAGCAGTGTTCCCGATTACGCACAGGAGTGCGTCAATTACGCACAAAATATGAAAAATGACGCATGAAAATTTGCATGTGTGCGTCCTGAGGACGCACACATTTTTCTCGAATCGCTGAAGTCAAAAATACGACCAACGAGTGGCGAACTAATTCACGGCATAATCAGAATCAGAACCCAACTGAGACTGCCATTGCAGACGATTAAAGATTGTGTCGGGAGTTGTCGTCCTTAAAAATCGCATGCGCGCGCATTGTAAACTTCCTCCAAGCAATACATTCACTGTCAAACTCAAACAGAAGAAATCTTCGTTAGTCCATTCTTTGATAGAACTATCATACACGATCATGTCACTTCTGACTTGGTTGACTGGGCCCAAAACCCGTTCATCCACCGATTTTGGGACTCTCAAAATTTGCGCAAGGACTCTTAAAATTTTATACCTGGGAGTCCCAAGGACTCTCATTTTTTGTGTGTGGAGGGAACACTGTGAAGTTTGTTTGTTTTTTGCTATTGTTTGTTTGTAACATGTTGATTGTTTTGTAACATTACACATTGTGAATACATATAATGTCATTAAAAAACAACAAATAATATAACAGTCCCACAGCAAGAATAGAACTTAGAAGTCAAAGTACTGTTAGCTTAAGAATTATGAAATATGAAGTACATTAATTAATTAGTATTATATTTTTATTGTAACAGAATAGTTGTAAAGTGTATCACCAATTTTGTGAGTGCAGATTGTTACTATGACAAGGAATAATTTCAAGAATATTGTTCTAAATATTGTTATTAGTCCAGCAATTACAGCACAGTCATTTAGTCAACTGTTGTCACTGTTGTTTCCCTTTCAGTAGCGTCTCATTCTCTCATAGACTGATAGAGTCATACATAAGCCAGAGAGTGCTGTCTATCGCTTTGCTACAGGAACCCACCTTATTAATATCCATGTGGATAGTCATGGGGTGAAGATAGTAAGATTTACAGCATACTTAATTCATAATTGGCATGTGTGTTAATGGTTGATATTGATCACTTCAATAATTGATGAAAGTTTGTATTGAAAACATTTCATTTAAATTAATATACTTATTTGTGTGTGTTTCAGGAAGCCTTTGTCCCCATTCTTGATGCAACAACTGTGACAGAACTCCGAGAAGCTGTCTATGCCTCTTTAAAATTATGTCTTCCAAAAATAGTAAGTAAACAAGATTTTATTATCACCACCACCACCACCATCATTATCATCATCATCATCGTCATCATCATCTGACTAGCAGCCTGAGCATTTCCACTAACTAACCCATTAATTGTCACCTCCCCAGTATAAAGCATTATCATCATCACCATCATCATCATCATCAGCAGCATTGATCATCATCGTTATTATCACAACCGTCATAATCATATGATGTAGCAATGGCAGCCTAAGCATTTTTGCTAGCTAATCCATTACTTGTCACCTTCCCAGTATCACGCATCAGCGTCATCATCATCATCATCATCATCATCACCAGTGTCGTCATTATCATCACCAGCTTTGTCATCTTTATTGTCGAACTTGGAGTTATCATCGCCATCACTGTTATCATCACTACTTAGTTGCATCATTTTACCTTCATTGTCACTAAATTTTTGATAGTACAAATTTATTGGCCAGCTTTTAATATATCACCCCCCTTAACACAACAGCAAAGCTGTGTTCCTTTGAAGGATTATTCGATTTTTAGGGATAAATACAGCATTTAACTTAAGTGTTCTGTGCCATTTGCTGTTGATCACCAACAACAAAGTTGCCTTTAAACCTGGGCAGTAGACTGTCTAATATTCCGGATGACCAGGCGATAAAGTCAGACAGAGCCAACCACTGTTATAAAAGTGGCAGAAATGGAGGCACCAATGCTGTATCCATTAGTAGGCTGTTAACTGCAGGCACTAATTCAGTTTTGATGGTGGTGGTTCACGGCCCAATGGGCCATTATCATGATGGTGTCCCGCTATGCCTGCTGAGCTCTCTCAGCCATAGCAGTTGGTGGTCATGTACAATCAGACATGATTTATTCAGCCCATCTCCCCTCCGCTGCCTCCGAAAGAGCTTTCAACACTGGAGCAACAAAATGTTATTGGACATAGTAAAACTATAGTGTGAAGCAGATTAAAATAATACCCTATTGGCGTATTGCCAACTTGTGCATTTGTGGGCCGTCCTGAGACATTGTCAATATGTATAATTTTTGACTCGCATGCATATCAGTTTTACTTTTAGTCTATGTATTAACCCCACCCCACCCCACCCCTCATCTCTCCCCCACTCCTCCATCTCCCCTCCACACCCCTCCCCCCCCTCCCCCCCCCACCCCCCCACCCACAAAATTAAATAAAAGCAAAGCCCATATAATTTACATGCTCCGATGGAACTGACTGCCCAGAAAGAAGAAAAAAAAATTAAACAGTGGCATTAAAATGCAATGTAATACCAACTTTGATCTTTCTATGCTCTTGACCTTGAGATGACCTTGACATCTGGCTCCAAATGCACTTGTGTAATATCCAACTACAGCAAAAGTTGTATTAAGCCCCCCCTCCCTCCCCCCCCAAAAAAAAACAAAAATACCCTAGTGACCTTGGGTTGACTTTGTCTTTCAGTAACCTTGACCTTGGGATGACCTTGACCTTCATGTGACAGCTTATGCTCATGTATGATTAAAGAAACCAATGTTATTGCATGCTATGGGTTAAATAGAGCCGTTCCACTGTACGATGACCTTTAAAAAAAAAGTTTTAGCAAGGCCTAAATTGACATTACCTTCAAGATCAACGCAAAAACTGAACAATATCATTCTATCATTCTAAATTACAAATTTGAACTTTATATCTCTCTCATAGTTTAGGGTCAAGGTCACTTCAAAGTACCTATAATAACTGACTTTGGACAGCTCCAGAGATCTTGGCCCTGGAGGTGAGGTTGACCAATTGTGCATAGGATGTGTGTCTCATTGATCATGCCTCAAAGAATCATAAGTTCAATTTTAATAACTTTTTTAAAAAGTGAAATTTTGTGAAAAATTGTCATTTTTTTAAACCAACATTTGTTGACACTGTGACTTGACCTGTGAAGTCCTTCATTCATTGATCATTTATGAGGTCTCATGGATTCACACCATCTTGCCAAGTTTGGTGCACTTGATAGCTGAAATAGGTTCTGAGATATTAATCCACTTGCAAGCTTTGCATGTCCAGACTTATTAATTACTGAAGTAAAAGAACATTTAGACAGCCATTACTATACTCAAAGTATGCAAATATATTTACAGATGGGTCTGTGGTAGAGACATTGAATGCTGAATCAGGATTTGTTATACCAAGTTTAAATATTAAAATATTGTATTATTTAGTAACAGGGATTTCTATATAATTTATGTAATTATGATGGCACTGAACTATATAATTAATGTTCCATTAGCGTTTTTTTTTGGTATTATCATTTGTGTAAATTCAAAAGCAATTCTTTGTGCACTGAAACTGAAAGACTGGAACTGCAAGGTCGGAAGGGAGTTTTTACATGAGATAAAACATTTAATTCATTGTATTATTTTAAGAGGATTATGTTTATACTTTTGCTGGGTTGCATCACACAGCAGAAGTTATTGGAATGAAAATATGCCATAAATTAGCCAGGTAAGAATATTCCTAGTGCAATAGTTGTTGATAATTTAAGTTTGTCATAAAATAAAATGATTTCTAAAATTGAGAGGTTAATGAATAATACATGCAACCTTAAAAAATGCTCAGCTATTAATTATCAAAGAAACATATCGAAGATAGAAATTAAGTTAAGAATGATTTCTTGGTGTACAAAATATTCTTCTGATATGAATTGTCCATTTTCAGGAAAATTTCTTTACAACATATTTTGTTTGAATGCCAAATTATTATGTGAAATTAGAACAGGGTATTAATACCAAGAAATACTGCCAATTAAAGGAAGACATTTTATATTATACAAACATTGATAATATTGTTCATGTTATTTTAATATCACCAGTTGGTAGATTGTTTTTATTTTATTTTATGCTCTTTCACTTTATTTTCCCCTGTGGGGGTGTCAGGGGTTTCTGTATAAATAGTATCCCCACTTTCTGGAAATTTAGTGCTTTAAATTCCCACTGTCGCTACCTTTCTCCTTTGTTCTTTCTCATTCCTACTCTCAGGGATGGATTTAACCGGAAATTACCGGTATTTTACCGGTTTGAGAATAAAAATACCGGTTGAAAAATCAGTAGCCGATAGAGCCTACCGGTTTTTATTTTGTTTGACTGGTTTTAAAAATATAAAAAAAGAGAAAGAAAAACATGAGAAATGAAGAGAGAGGAGAGAGAGAGAGAGCCAGCCAGCCAGCCACGCTGATTATGTGTTTAGGGAGTGTAGACGAGAGGCCTGCGAATGCGTTAGTAGCCTTGCCATATTCTTTGAGGTAATGAATACAGAATGATATAACATTGGCGGGCGCAAGGCTATCGTGAATTCGGATAAATTAAACTCGCGCACTTTTCAATTTTTTCTTCCATCGTGCTCGTCAGTATGTATTGCGACAGTGGCAGATAGGCTAGTAATAATGAAGAAGCAAAAATCTCTTTTTTCATTTTTTGCTAGGGGGGAGAGGGGCGATAAAAGAAGTTTATGTGAAAGATGTTTCTAATGAAACAGAAGGTGCATTAACAGAGTCGCCATCGACTTATATATAAAATAGTGACGCATTATTAAGCTTTGCTATGGGTCATACCGGTTTCCGTGACTGGCCTACCGGTTTGCATTCGAGTGGGTTTGTTTACTGTGACGTCGTACCGGTTTTGCAAATCCCTAGGACGATCACTGTACACTGTTTTATCAAGCTACATTATGTTCTTAGTTAGACCAGTCACCTACCTTTTTTCTTTAAAACTTCTCTAAATTTCCTCATTTGTGTGTGAGGTCTGTTGGGTCAGCTTGGGAATATTGGAAACTTTCTGACAAATGGTCAGTAGGGCTTCCTATGATATTATTTAGCAATGTAGGCATTTTATATATATATACATATGTTTTGTTATCTTATAATGATGTTTATATTCTATTTTGTTTTTTTTTTGTAAACGCGAGTTTCATAAATTAGCGTATAGCCTCAGTGTCTACCGTACTGTGTGGGAAGCTTTTATTGTAAATTTGCCCGGCTGGTGGAATGCCTTAGTTTTACCACTAGGGTTGTTTCAGTAGATTTTCTTATACAGATCAGGGTTGAGTCCTCTTACAACCAAGTTGTGGTCCTGATTGTGTAGTCCCGATTCGGCTCTTTGCAGTCTCCTGGACCCTGTAAACAATGAAACTAACTTCATTTTATTTATTTTATTTTAATAAGTAATATCTCCTACTAGAGTGTGAACAGACGTAAAATTAAAATACTGATAGCATACTGGCTGTTGATTTCACCCATAGTATGCAAAAGCAATGGGTTATTTGATTAGACATACATGAGAAGTCACATGAGGGTCAAGGTCATCCCAAGGTCAAGGTCACTGGAGGTCAAGATCATCATCATCCCAAGGTCACTTTTTAAATTTATTTAATAATACAAGTTTTGCTGTATTTTATTTGATAGTACATGAATGTATTTCGAGCTGGAGCCTGGAGGTCAAGGTCATCTCAAGGCCAAAGCATAGAAAAATCAAATTAAGTCGGTATTTGCATTTTAATGCCACTGTTTCATTTTGTTTTTTCTTGGCACTCATTTTGATGTTAAATATTGTGAGCTCCATAATCATAAGGAGCATGTGAGTCATATGGGCTTTACCCATCTAGTTTTATGTTTTATTTAGTATGTATTACAAGTATTTGTAGTAAAAATTATTGATGAAATAATAATAGTAATAATAATAATAATAATAATAATAATAATAATAATAATAATAATAATAATAATATTAATAATAATAATGGTCCTTTGAAAACAGTGTGGGAGATCTCTCAAGTGTTGATTGTGTGTAGGTCAGGGTGGAGAACTATCCGCGGATTTCCGCGGAAGGCATTTGCATTTCCGAGAAAAAAATATTGAGTTCCGAGTGTGAGAAGCTGAGGGACTACCCTTTATTGGGCATAGCGGCCAAAAGCGGCCGAAGTTCTAAACAGGCAAAACGTCCAAAAGCGTCCCTATCAACCATGTGGTTATATTCTCGAGTTGTTTGAAAGATTGCGAGACTTCCGGCAATTGACTTCCGGTTTATTATGTTGTGAAATGCATTCGTTTTTTTCGATTTTTTTTTCCAAATTATCTTGTGTGTGTGTCTAAAATGGATGGTTTGGATTCTTCGACTGATGAAGGGGAGTTTACAGGCTTCCATTTATTAGACATTAAAGTGAGAGAAATGGACTTGGGAGTCGGAGGAAGAGATCGGTACTGACATTAAACAATTAGTGTCAGTAGTGTGCATGCATATGATCTTTCAGACTGGCATGAAAGTGAAGAAGAGGAGGGGGCTTGTTTGGACTTTTTAAAGCTTTTTTTTTATATACACATTGAGTAATAAAAAACAAGACATGACAAGAGAAGTATAAAAAGGTAGATAATCAAAAGAGAATTTATTTCTGTTCATTTTGCATTTTATTTCATTTAAATCTATACACTAGTCACTAATATAGTAATAATACCTAAGATGTGGTGTTTTTACTAGTACCCCTAAATATCTCTAAAATTATAAAAATTCTTGCCTGTTTACAGCTAAAAAATAGACAAACGTGTGCCCAGTAAAATTAAAAATGTGGAGTTTGTGTGTAACAGTGGTGGACCTCAAACTTTGTTAGGCCTACAGTACAAATCAAGATTCTTAACTTTTTAGAAAGACATGTGCATAAAACATTCTTTTTTGTTTGGTTGTTCTTTCTATTGATGTTTACTTTGTGCTTTTTGAATTCAGGAGAGGCCCTAAATTACTTTCAAAATTGCCTAAATTCATTTTCTTCCAGGGGGCGAATACCGGGGCTTGGCCCCTGGGCCCCGGCCGGATTTCAGAGATTTCTTGATTCAGTTGTTCTCCACCCTGGTAGGTGTATACCTCCAGAGTCTCTAATACTCTGATTTATACAGATCAGGGGCCGAGTCCTCTTAAACCAAGTTGTGGTCCTGATTGATTTATAATCGTCAAGAGCATTCAGCATAGCTGAGGCTAGATGAGGCCTTCTGCCTATCTGAAATCTCAGCAGCTTTTGAGCAGGCCTACCCACTGGCAAAACATATACTTCATGCAAACCTGCAATTCAATCTGCAGTGGCACTGCAGATTGAATTGCAGGTTTGCATGAAGTATTATGTTATCGCACCAACATTTCTTTCCCTTTCTGCCTTGAAACAGAATGTAGGAAACTTTAGCTGGCACCCCCACGTTTCATCACCTGGCTTAGAGAGTAGGCCTGCTCAACAGCTGCTGAGACTTGAGAGAAGGAGAAAGCTTGGTCTGGTCTCAGCCATGCTGTATTTATCAAGTACTTAAGTTTTCTGGCATGCTAAGCTCTAAATACATAATAGACTATAGTTTAATGTATTTAAGCTAGTTGCATTTTATCTTCATGCCCGAGACTGCAGCAAGAGGTGTGTTGAATTGTACTATAATAATAATAAATAAATAATAAGAATATTTATATAGCGCTTTTTCGCAATAAACAATATCAGTTCAAAGCGCAGTACTCACGCATTCATTCTAAACATCCGGCTTCATACAAAATAAAATCAGACACTTGCTAAGGAATAAGAGACAAAGGAGGGAGGGAGGAGGGAAGAGCTAAGGATGGGCCATGGGTGATGGGGTGGGTGGTGGCGGTGGTCTAAATCAAAACAAAAAAACAAAACAAAACAAAAAAGGAGGAACGACAACGATGATGGTGGGAGGCAAGATCAGAAACATTTCAGGAAGAGATGAGTTTTCAAGTTGGATTTGAAAGTAGCTATGTTCGGAGAGCTACGAAGAGAGAGGGGAAGAGAGTTCCAAGTTGAAGGGCCAAGCACTGAGAAAGATCGACGGCCAGCAGAGGAGAGTTTGTAGCGGGGTATTTGAAGCATGAGGGTGTCAGAGGAAGAACGAAGACTTCTAGAAGGCTTATATAATTAAATGTTCTGGATGAGGTAGGAAGGGGCTAAGCCATAGACGCACTTGTAACAGAAAATAGCAATTTTGTAGATAATTCTATGAGACACTGGAAGCCCGTGGAATGAATGTAGAAGGGGAGTGACATGATCAGATTTTTGTTTTGTCTTGTATTGTTTTTGCATTGTACATCATACTACATGTATACTGCTTTGTTTGTACTGTTTTATACTCCTGCACTTCATTTCATACAATTTCTAGAGAGAACAAAAAAGATGAGGTAAACAAAAATGATCAATCTGATGCTATGATGAATATTGATACTATAATAATAGATCTGTTTCCCATGGATGCCACTTTCCTCTAGATACAATAACATGATTAGTTAGCTGTTACATTGGCCTCACAGCAGTATTATACTTTTCATTGCTAGTAAATAAGTAATGCATTATTTGTCTGTCTGGTGTTTTGATCCCTCAAGTGTTTAAACCCCACTGGGGATAAACTTATGTAACTCAGGTTCGAGGCTTTTCAGGTAACTGCGAATTTTCTCCTTCATTTCAATCATTTTATTGGATGCACTTAATCTAAATTGCAAAAATAAAAATGATTTCTTTTCCATCTTCTAGTTCTATAGTATTGGTTTCTTCAAATTGCCACACTTTGAGTTCTATTGAAGAAATGTGAGTGATA
Organism: Oncomelania hupensis; assembly: GCA_036898135.1. Lineage (NCBI taxonomy): Eukaryota > Metazoa > Mollusca > Gastropoda > Littorinimorpha > Pomatiopsidae > Oncomelania > Oncomelania hupensis. Next base: position 6,575,813 of record CM072518.1, on the reverse strand, counting down.
GCATTCTGTAGCATTAGTAATAATAGCAATAGTCTAATTTTGTTAATAATAACTAAATAAGTAAATAAATAATGTTTGTTTCTACAATAGTGTATTAGGCAATGATTGTTTTGTGCAGGAATGTGTGAAAGTGTTTCTCAAAAATCCATACACACAGATGATCGAGGACAAAGATGGTACACGTTTACCTACTTTAGGAATTGTCAGGTAAGCATACATTTTTTAAAATTATTTTTCAAGTAGTAGGTTTTCTGTACAGGTTATGTTTTTTAAGTGTCACTCAACTGTGAAATTTATTCATGTGATGTACAATATTGTGCGTCATGACTTGCTGATCATACACTTTCTATCTTAGGACTGAACCTACATTTCCCCCATAATATTCAGGGGAAATAGGACAAAATCTTCTGCCAGTATCATAGTATGTTTCCTCCCCCACCCCCACCCTTTCATCCCCCACTGTTCTTATAGCTTCTTTTATTTCAACATTGTGAACATTGTAACCACAACTGTGATGTTGTAAGCTTTTATTTCAACATTGTGAAAATTGTAACCACAACTATGATGTAAGCTTTTATTTCAACATTGTGAAAATTGTAACCACAACTGTGATGTTGTAAGCTTTTTTTATTTCAACATTGTGAAAATTGTAACCACAACTGTGATGTTGTAAGCTTTTTTTATTTCAACATTGTGAAAATTGTAACCACAACTGTGATGTTGTAAGCTTTTTTTATTTCAACATTGTGAAAATTGTAACCACAACTGTGATGTTGTAAGCTTTTTTTATTTCAACATTGGGAAAATTGTAACCACAACTATGATGTTGTAAGCTTATCAAATAGACAACCACTTTTTTTGCTGGGCTGCATTCTCCAACTAACGTAATTTGATTAAATTTACAAAAATGTAAATTTAATTAGAACAAATCCTCACAGGCTCTGTCAGTATTGGAAAGCATTTTTATAAATTTAAATTTTTAAAATGTATGTATTAATTCTTATGAAAATGCTAAAACTCTTTCCCTTTCAGCTAACAGTTCCCGACCTAGCAGCAGTATACACAATGCTTTTTGCACAGTTGTAAAACAAAGTAGTCAAAGTAATATAGAACTATCTGTTTGATAGGAAGTGCCAAAGGGTTTTCAAATGGAATGGAAATGTTTGATGAGGAAGTCTCATGCACGCCTATTGTGTTGTGTTGATAGCTATTGACCTCAGAATAATTGCTAAAAGTTTCTTTGTTTTTTCTTCTTGTGTGTGTGTGTGTGTGTATTTGTTTACACAGTGTTATTTGGACAAACCAGTGAACATCTACATAACTTTTTTTGACAGACCTACTTGTTTTGACGTCAAACCAATGATCCGTTAGGGTTAGGGCTGTGTTAAGGTAAGGGTTAGGGCTACCGTTAGGGTTAGTGTTAGAACACTTAAAAGTACTTAAAAAGGGAGACGTAATATGATCCATTGCCAGCACAATGTATGTGGCGTTTCAGGAAAGTCATAATAACACTGTGAAAACAAGTATTATATATGAAGCCAATCTTGTATGTAGTTTGATTGATGACTTTCATTCAATTACATGGTAAATGGAATCTAGAAAACCTGCTTTGCTTTTTAAAATGCTATATATATTTCAATAAAAATATTATTGATAGTGTTGAAAGAAAGCATCAGTGCATGCCTAATAATTTTAGCATTAATAATAATAACCCCTGGTGTGAAAGTTGGTTTCATTTTGAAGTTAAGTCTCACAATGACTTTGCAGAACTTTTTCCTTCCTCAGCGATCGCTAGGGATCAAGTACTAAATAACTTTTGCATTGACTGAGTTCACTATCATTATATTCGTCGATATAATTGTAGTTGTAGAAGCTGTAGTGAAGAGAGAGGGAGAGTGGGGGTGAAGGGGTATGTGGGGGAAGAAAAGGGGGGGGGAGGGTAAGGTGAGAAGTGTTTGGTGGTGGAGAAGTGTGATGGAAAAGTGTAGATTGGGAAGGAATACAGAGATGATGGTCACACAGTAATGTTGAGTTTGTAAATATGAAGTGATGGAAAAGTGTGGATTGGGAAGGAATACAGAGATGACGGTCACAAATTAATGTTAATTTTGTAAATAATTTGTGCGCTCAGGTATACATGCTTAAGCATATGTGAGGGTGTGTCAGACGTCATTCTTGATTTGTTTTGAATTTGTAGCCATTCTTTGTCAACACTAACAGTTACATACCAAATTCTCCGTTGTTTATGTGAAATAAAGATGTATTAAAATGACTTGCCTTGGCTTTTCAGGATTTTAAGCCTAGGCAGTCAGCACGCTTGATCGAAGTCGACTAAGAGATAACTTAATTTAAGCTTGTAAAGGGAAAAGAGATAGAAAATAGGAAAACTGATGAACAAACACTTGGAAATCAGAGAACATTAGCAACACAATCATTCGACCACTTTTCTTTTAGTAATTATTATTACCATTTTTTTTTCTGTTTCCAACATGAGTTTACCATTTTAAAAAAATCATCATGCCAAATCGGTGTTCGCAATTTCGGCGAACAATTTAGAAACGATGCAGAAGACAGAGAGAAAATTACAACAAAGACAGAAATCTCTATGATAATATTCCTATTGAGCCTGCATTTTAAAGTTAATCTACAAGTTACAAATGACTTATCTCTGTCAAACCTATGCAGCAACGTATTCAGTATAAGTTGTTGAACAAATCTACAAACCTAAATGCATTGCAGTGAAACCATTCCTTGCATCCAGATTGTTTGAAGACCCCTAATGGATATAGACAAGAAAACGCATATTATCAGCGTGTCTCTTATCATAAGCTAGGTTACTGACTAGCAGCAATTCTGTTTCCTTTGTTTCTCTTTCTGATCGTCTGTTTCGTCTGTCTCGTCTATCGTTCTTCAATGATCCCCCTATCATCCGCTTGACTGACCATCTGAGCTCTTCTTTTGTAGACTCTTTCAGCCAGCAATCGAACAGTTTGATCATAGTTACGGCTATGATTGCTAAGAGACTGTACCAGACGTTTGCAATGGCCAAGTATCATCACCGAATTACACCTGTCGCTAGGATCCTGCTTGGAATCAGCGAATCAGCTATAATCTTTTATGAATTGTTTCATAATGACAATATCTGCTAGGAAACTTCTGATTCATCGCCTGACAAACCATGCTGAAAGTCAACAGTCGCCAGGGGATTGCATAGACTCACCTAGGTTCAGAATTCACTAGTTGATTTGTATCCTAGTGGTTTGTAAACAGAAAACCTTATCACTCTAGTTCCAATAAATATAGTTCATTTCATCTTTAGAGAAAGCAAAAGTTATAATCAGTTATATATTAAATCAAGTACTTCGAATTTCTACAGTTTAATTAATCGCAGTAGTTAAGATAACATTATGCTATTTCTATTCAATGAATTTCTGAAGTTGAAGATTCATACACTTTTGTAAACAATGTATACTTGACAAATTTCTTTTGTGTACCTTATTTGTAACTTGCGTCACAAAACCTTCTTTAGTTTGATTCTACGTGCTTCAACACATGGCAGTCATGCACATCTAAATTACTGTTCGATTGGTGGATGGTTACAATAGCAGTAAACTTACTAGCAAGAATTTCCTAATAAGAGATAAAAAGAAGTAAAACGAATAACAACTTAAATTAATAATCATGCTTTTCTTCTTCTTCTTCTTCTTCTTCTTCTTCTTCTTCTTCTTCTTCTTCTTCTTCTTCTTATTATTATTGTCATAGACCAGTTTGATTTTGTTACGAGTTACAAGTCATTCAGATATATATATATATATATGCATATATCCATCAACGCATGTTATCTTTTGCACTCAAATCCTATAGTTTAGAATTTGCTTGGAACATAGCTACAAAACAGATTCAATTAACATTCATGCTGCAATATTTATTTTCACATATTGAACTATAAATTCATGCTGTAATATCTATTTTTACATATTAACTTATCAATTAATCGATTCCTTCAATTCCACTTTGTCTTTTGTATTATTTATATCAGTCTTACAAACAACGTAAGCCTCAAACTTACAATACTTTTTATTCCGCAAAACAAGGAACTATATATATATATACACACACGCACACACACAAATGACGCTACGTAAAACTGATTAATATTACTATTTACCCTTCAACTTTTAATTAATTTGAGATGACTAACATGTTTTTTACAGGAGTGCATTTCAGCAACCCACACTTCAAGTTCATTCTGTACCCCAAGATGACCTTGTTCTAGATCTCCTTCCCCTCAATTCATCCGACTCTTTAAAAGGTAAGAGATTGCATGTATTGAGGACACTTTATTGAGGCCTGCCTGGATTTCATTATATCACCTCGTGTATTGACTAAACAAGGCAGGCCAGACATAAGACATAAGAAATTTATTCTTCTGAGAGGCCACATTGAAAAAGGTGTTTGCTACATAGTTTCATGCTAAAGTAAGGTTCATTTTGGGTTATACATGTCACGTCCAGAAACAAGCTGATGCTGTATATTATATTGCTACTAATTGTATAATTTTATTTGCCAGTGGTGCATTTTAGCTGTAGCAGTAGCTGACAACAAGAAGGCAGACAGCACAGTTACTGTAGCCAAAGATGGGAGGTGAGGGTTGGGGGGGGGGGGGGTGTGTGTGGGAGACAATTATTACCCAATGTTGTGCCCATAATGCATACAATACATGTTGATACATCAACGAACATTGAAGTTTAACATCCACACCCACCGTTGGCAATAGGGCAGATAGGGGATGATGTTAATACATCAACCAACATTGAAATGTAACATCCACACCCACCCTTGGCAATAGGGCAGATAGGGGATGATGTTGATACATCAACCAACATTGAAGTGTAACATCCACACCCACCCTTGGCAATAGGGCAGATAGGGGATGATGTTGATACATCAACCAACATTGAAGTGTAACATCCACACCCACCGTTGGCAATAGGGCAGATAGGGGATGATGTTGATACATCAACCAACATTGAAGTGTAACATCCACACACACCCTTGGCAATAGGGCAGATAGGGGATGATGTTGATACATCAACGAACATTGAAGTGTAACATCCACACCCAACCTTGGCAATAGGGCAGATAGGGGATGACCATCTCATGGAAGAGGGGTATGGACCTAAATCAACACTGAACCACCATAGCGATCATACAGTGAAAGGTGGACGACCATATTAAATCTTCCCCATTAAGGGATTAGAACCTGGATCATCGGTGTGCCTGGCAAATGCTTTATCACTGAGCTGGGTGGTGGATCAAACATACCTGCATCATATTATCAATGTTTTAATGCTACTTTATGGATATTTGTATTTGTCTTCTTCTTTCCAGTTCTCCTTCTACCCATTTCATCCAGACAGAGTGATTCTAGATTAGGAATTGTAGTAGTAAGTATTCTCTTCTTTCTCTTCCTGCTTTTATTTCTTCATCTTTGTTCAATCTCTTTGTCTTACTGCATTCTCTTTGTCTTGCTTCTTTTTGTGGTTAACGATCACTTACGTTTGTTCATTCTTTGGCTGTAAAGAGCATTCTACATTCTTTGGCTGAACAACCTCTTGAACAGTCTATGATTTTTGTGCACTTCATCTGCCAGCGACTAAGGCATACAGTGAGAGTGCTAATAACTGAATTGTTAATTCCAGCCTGGTTGGAGTATTTGCACATAATAATTGAATACCACTGTGGTAGGATTTTACACAATAAAGGTTTTAGAATAAACCGAAATTCTAGTGCTTTTATAAGAAGTTGGGTTTCCCCTTAGTTTTATTATTCTCACTTTGATGATAATTGAATTAATTATATTTAGTATTATAGTATTAGTGTAGTACTTCATTTTCTGTATAATTGAAGCCAACTGTACATGTCATCTCCATCTTTGTTATTTGTTGTCCTTTGTGAATCATTTGCTTGCAGTTCACTTATGATTAGGTTGTTAATTTAAATTGTGAGACGTGTTTAACCTCTGCATGCATTGTTCACAGTTGTTTTCTTTAACCGAAAGATGCTGATATTACTGTAACACTTGTAAAGTGCTGCTCGGTGTGGAGGGTAAGAGTCAACTCTTATAAAATCATGACTATATTTTGCAGGCTTCTTTTAGGTCCGAGTCCTTGTCAATAGGGGAAGAGAGGTGTCTCAATCTTCTTACAAAACAGGTAAGATACCATACAGTATTTGTTACTGATGTTATTCATATGTGTGTGATGTTATTCATATGTGGGTGTGCGCTCGCATGTACATATAATCAAATAATTGTAATGTTTGTATTGTATTACAGATTGCTGTAGGCAGCGATAACTGATATTGTGCTTCACCTTTAGCTTCTTTGCCTTAACCCAGTTCTGCCCACCTCCCTTCCTCCCACTCCCCCCCCCCCTCCTCCCTCCCATACCCTTTGCTTCGTTTCTTGTATATCCCATGTAAATAATCAGAATCGGTGTGCTATTATTCCAGATTGCTGTCGCATACCATGCTGTTCAAAGGCCGCAGTTTGAATCTGCAGCCGACAACTCACGCCTTGAATCTTTGATAAGCTTATGTGGTGGGTATTGATCAGCTTCCAGTCGCTTAATTTGCATGTGAGAGGGACTGGGATTGCTTTTTTGTGGGTAGCAATGAAAATAGGGACTACACTGAAGATCGGCTGAGAGAATTAACAGAGGTCTATCCCATTCACTCATGCATTCCATCGCACAGACTTTAAACAATCCTGATGCTCAAAACACAACCTAGACAGGTGTGTGCCAGAAAAATAACAAACTACCTGCAAGCACAAAGTCCTCTTTTTGTTTGGACATTTAAGTTGTTTAATGTAAGATGCTAATTTTTGAAGGTATTTGAAATGTTGTGTTTTGAGAGTTCAACCTGCATTTTGGAAATCAGGCTGCACTGTGGCAATCATGTTTTCACTGGGAAAGCCACCCTATATTTTATCTTTATTTCTTGTTATTGTTGGAAATCTTCTCCTTGAGGTAAATTTGCTTTCACTAAAGATTATGTACTCTTGATCTCCTTATTTGTACGTTTCTTGTTTAACGATAATTTCTTAATGTTTTTGCTCTTATAAAATGCAGTCAGAACGTGCTTGCACTTAGTTTTAATTTTAACTTTCACTAATAGTTGAAATAAAAAGTTGTATTAACATGCTTACATATTTTTTATTTGTATTTTTGTCAGTTTCATTAAATATGTTTACACTTGGTTTAAATGTAATATTTATTAATTGGTTATTTTTTTCCTAGGAGAACTATATGACCAGGATGCAGCTGTGCTGGAACTCAAAGTAATCCGTTATGTAAGTAGAACTTAAAAAAAACCAACAGGTCTTCTCTTAATCTGTTCGATATTTTTTGTTTAGATAGCCTGCTGGCACTATTGATTACGACTTTGGAGTTACTTAAAAACTCATTTATCCCTTTTTAAAAAATAAGGCAGGAGCATATAAGAATGCAAGAAAGAAAAAAAAATTATTAAGAATTTATGGTTACTCAGAGAAAAAGAGAGGGGAGAGAGGAAAAAAAAGAACAGGAAATTATTTATTGATTGGGTAAACAGATATCCAAAAGATTGATGGCTAGATAGAAATAAAACAGCATCATGCAAAAAGATATTTTGAAGTATAGGAAAAAAAGATAGAAAATAATGTTGCCCATTGCGCTGTTTCCCTGCTGACCTTTGCAAATGAAATTCTGTATTATTTTCTCTTCTATGCTATTGTGAACACCAGTAGCCACGTCATTTTTGTAGGTCCAGATAATATCTCGAAACACTAGGAAATAGTCGGGAACCAGACAGAACCCAATGTTGGAGTGTCTGTTGGTCACAGGGTCCATTGTTCATACTATCCGAGGAACCACTGAACAGATTTTCATCAAACTTTATAGGAACATTACCTGGATTAGTTGCCAGCTTCTCGAGCCATTATATTTGCTGTATTCCAAAGGTCCAAGTCATTGGGGTCAATTTCTTGGTAAACACGTTTTTGCTCCATATCTCAAAAATGGCTTGGCCAATTTTGATGATTTCTGTCAAGAGAGGTTCTTCAACTTTTTTATTTTTTAAATTTTTTTTTTGTTGCAGTTTATTATTGTGGTTAATCATTGTGAGGCACCCGGCTGTCGGTCAGTCAAACCAATCTTGATAATTTTTTTGCTTGCAGATAGTTCAGATAGTATCCCATCATTCCATGTTTTCATTTTGCTTTTTAAAGGTAAAGCCGAGTCACAACATCGCCACGAAAAATTAACCCTTTGAAATATGTTGATTTTCAGCAAGTGTGTGGAGTACATTTGAATGGCTTACCATCTTGTTATCTGAGCTCTCTGCCTGGGGTGTTTGATCTGCTCTGTTGCATTCCCGTTTGTCTTCACCTCGGGAGAATCTTGACCTCCTTTTATGCCATCCACAAAGTAATCTAGGCAGCAGGAAAGAGGGAAGAACAGGTCAAACATGATTAAATTGTAGTGATGGAGAAATGATTCTCTTGCAATGATCAATATATCATCTGTCTCAGGCAAAGAAGCTGTGAGAGGGTGGGTGGGGGGAGAGGGAAAGGGGGAAAATTATTTGCCTTGCTGTATGATTAAAGGTGTAGTGGGGTGTGGGGTGGGTCCGGTCTGTACAAGAGAAAGTAGAGATGAGGGAAAGGCGTTAAGGTGTGGGGGAGGAGGAGAAGGGCGGGAAGGATTTTTTTACAGACCAGATAGTTAACATCCATTTATTTGGTTATTTGAATAGGGCCAAACACACATCTCCTTTCCCCTGTGCTGTGGGGCCAAATGGTGATTGGAATGCTGAATCAACACACTTTTCTTTGCTATCTGCTTGGCTGTCCTGTGACGTGTGAGAGAAGACTTTGACAAAGGAGCTGGGGGAGAGGGGAGGACAGGGTGGGAGGTGGGGGGGGGTATAAATGGGTGGTGGTGAATTTTGTGAGACAGGCCCACCGCCGTAGGTCAATTGGTAGAGCGTTCGCCTGGCACACCGATGACCCAGGTTCGAATCCCGTGGTGGGTGATATAAAATGTGGCCATTTTTACTGTCTATTTTAGCAGTATGATTGCTTTGGTGGTTCAGTGTTGATTCAGGTCCCTACTCCGCTTTCCCTGGGATGGTTATTCCCGTCTGCTATATCGCCAATGGTGGGTGTAGACGTTAAACCTCAATGTTCATTGTGAGACAGAGAACATAAATATGGAGACTATCACTGCCCGGAAATACTACGTACTACCCTAGCTCATTCCTAATTATGGTTATTGTGATTATGACTAAAAATATGTTAATTATGAATTTGAATTATGATAATTATGAATTATGATTATGATTAGGATAATTATAAATTAGGATATTTTCTTACTGTTTGTTGGGATTACAAGGATTCTGATTCTGATTTGTTTGACTCTCATGCATAGTAATATGAGTCTATGTAATCACCATGTAATCACCCCACACCCCACCCACCTGGTGATTTTATGTTATGGGAGAGAGAGAGAAGTGAATGAGACCAGAATTGGCTGGGGAGACATAAAAGAAATTTTTTTTAAATTTTTTGTGGGGGGGAGGGGGAGAACGGAAGGAAGGAGGGGGGTAGTTGCCCCCTCCTCCCCTCCCCCCCACCCCCTCCTCTCCAAAAAAAGGAAGATAACAAGATATTTTGAAATGCTTGAAGACACAGAGTGGGAAAGAAAATCTAAAAAAAAAAAATTAATATAGGCTGTACAATGTTTACATTTATTTGTGGAAATGTGAAGTAAATATTGAATGAGATGTTGAAAGATTTTCAAGTTATTTGATTGTAGATATCAAATTGGACTGCCTGTTTAGTCACTTCTAGCTCTCTTTGTCCCCATTCAGTTTGCATTTCCAAACATTGTATACCTCTCTCACCACTCTCAGTCCCGTGGCAACATTTCATCCTCCATCCTCACCATTTAATTAACATGAAAGGAGGAGAAATACAAGGGAAAATGCCAGGCTTCCAGGCAAAAGGGATTATTTATTCCCAGTGCAACCGGATTGCAAGAGGGGGGCTTCAGCAAATTACAGCAAAATCCATGGTGACCCAGGCTGAACCCATTGTTAATGTTCCATTGTTTTGTTTTGTGCAGCTGAGGGAGCAGACAGGGGCAGAAAGTGGGTTCCTGTTGCTGGTGGTGCCTGAGACGCTGGAACTGATCTCACAGGTAAGGACAACATATGTTTGCTGTCAATAACAATTGCACAACCGTTGACTTCATCTTAAAATGCTTTCAATATTAACGATTTTATTGATGCTGCAAAATTGTTACATGTTATTTTTGACGTAGCTAAGTTAGTATATGTATCGCCCAAAATTAGACAATTTCTGAATTTTGCAATTCTGTGAAAAAAAGCCTTAAAAGTCCATATATGATATCCAAAAATTCTCTTTCTGTCTGTCTGCGCAAAACTTCAACCTAGATAATTACTGGGAACCTATTTTATCTATTACGAAGAAATTGGGTAGGATGGTGTATAGCAATGAGAGCTCAACAATTATCTGTGATTGAATGATCTCACCTCAAGGTCAAGTTCGCAAGGTCAACAAATGTTAGTCAAAAATGACAATCACAAAATTTTAAAATTTTTCCAAGTTATGATAGTGGACTTAGATTGTTTGATGAATGACAGATTGTTTGATGAATGACAGCCATTTATGAGACACACCAACCATGCAAGTTTGGTCTACCTCACTACAAGGTCAAGGTCACTGGGACTGTCTAAAGTCAGTTTATATTGGTACTTTTAAATAGCCTTGACCCTAAACTATGAGAGATATGAAGTCCTACCTTGAATGTAGCGATAATTGATTGATCTGTTTTATTTGTAAGTTATAAGTGTACATTGTAAAATGTTGATGAAGCATGTAGAAAATACAGTTGTATACAAATATATAAGAGTATGAATGTAAGAGTAAATGACGCAAGGACAGATTGTAAAAGTAGGCTTACAGCAGACTTTCCTACCGTACGGTCGTTCGCCATATTCGTACACAATTTAGCCTTGGAGTACGGTCATCTGGTCAGCTTGCTAAAAATACGGTCAAGTTTTTTAAATTTATTTAAAAATTTTATTAATTTATTTATGTTATTTTCATTTGGATGAATAGACGCACAGTTAAGTTACATCCCTTACCCAGGTGGCGAATGCGCACACATGGTAAGTTTGCCACACTTGTGTTCCTGTTTCCTCCATTTTGCTCAGTGTTGTGTAATACAGTGAAAAATGAAGCAAAACTGTGAAGCAGGCCGTTCTCCCAATTCAAATAAAGGTAAACCAGAAGTTAAACAGCAGGCCATAAATAAAGCTTTTTTTAAAAGTCTACAATGAACACACTGTTCAAAATCAACTTCACCGTCAGTGGCAACCACTGTGAAAGAGTGTATCACATGAATCAAAATCAGAATCACATGAAAAATTGGAAGAAGCTACTAAAGGCCATATGTCCATCAAAAACCTGGTCCACGCGCAGACGAAATCCACTGGTGCCGAGTACATGTATACATTGTTACCTAAGTGTACATGTGATGTGTTGCTTATTTGAAAGAAAGTCTGTTTGCCCTCTTCTGTAAAACGTAGACCTGAATTCTTCACTTGTCCTTTCACACAAACTTCTATATTATTTCAGTGCAAAATGTCAGTATTAATGTGTTACAAGAAGACAAAAAGTCCTTTAGTCGATACGCAAAAATCTGGTCAAAGCTTCTAAAATCTAGTTTTGAGCAGCATGGAGTACTGTCAACATGTTTTTCCAGAAGTCAAGTCTGTTATAGCCTAAAATCTCCATCCTTGCTGTAAATAACGTGTATGAATCTGAATCAGGTTTTCTTGGGCAATGGTGTCTGCAAACTTATCAATGTTTGGGCGTTGAAAGTATGTCATTGGGGATGAATGGGATGATCAACATTGATTGGTTAGTGCCTTCAGTGCTGAGCAAGGTTGTTGAACCGCAGTAGAACCATTATTTGGACAGTGAGATGCCAGTGTTGAAGAGAGTTCATTATTGCTTCTTGCCAGATTGTTAAAAAGTGTATTTCAGTCCTAAAATAATGTGATGTTGATGGTGGTGGTGATGATGATAATGATGTTGATGGTGGTGGTGGTGATGATAATGATGTTGATGGTGGTGGTGATGATGATAATGATGTTGATGGTGGTGGTGATGATAATGATGTTGATGGTGGTGATGATAATGATGTTGATGGTGATTTTAATGGGAGTTAGTTGTAGGAAAGTTCTGTTGATGGCCGTGAGCAGATATTCAAGGAGGATTGATTTCACAAGCACACCGGGTACAATTGAAAGTAGAGCAGTGATGTTTGAAGTAAGTTAAATGGAAAACTTCCACCTGCTACAAATGGTACAAGCAGAATTCTAGCACTTGGTAGTTCCTTACTGCAGCATTGTGATCTGATTTGAATGGCTTAATGAGTCCTCGTAATGTTGGTCAAGTTAATGATGTAGGCTTGTTTTAAAAGGAAAATAGCAACATCAAACAACAACAATTACTAATAAAACATTGCCACCATGTGTTTTAGATGGAGCACAGGGACATTAAAAAAACGTTAGTCTGACTTTGAAAGACAGTATTTTTTTGTTTGGTACAGTGATTGTTCCTTTTGCATTAGTCATCTATTGAGGAAAAGCTCATGATTATATATTATAAGGAGTGTGGTGCTAATAATTTTAATAATGAAGAGGGGTAGTAAGGCACTGTTAGCTGAGACTCTCAGGCTGAGTGGAGAGGCCAATGTTAGCTGGGCAGTGTGGGTTAATAGCTGAAATATTGGGTGGCAGGCTTACATCTTTATTTTATTTAAAACAAAGAATTGCCACACAAGCTTACAACAGTGTCATTCTTATAATCACAATATTATGATGGAATTAAGTAAACTTACAGTCCACTGATGACTATTTAATTGGTTTGCAAGTAATCTTCTCAGCGTATTGATGTAAAATATTTTTCACGAAGTGAGCTTGAGGCAGAGGGGTCAGTAAGAAACTGACTTTCTGGAAGACGAACTTTGACAGAATTGGCAATGCTGCCAGCAGGAATGTGTCCATAGATTGGCAGACATTGTCTGGATCAACTCTTTGGAAATATTCTGCAAAAAAAAAAAGCAAAGTGTAGTATTGATGGGAGCTAGGGGGCAGGATTGTGGCTACCCAGGGCATGGCAGTAAGCAACGGTGTGTGCGCAGAATAAAACGTTGCTGTGTAGGGGAGGATCAATAGCCCTGTCTTGTCCAGCCCTGCCATAGACAGAAGAGGCAGAGATGGATGAGGGTCCAGACACAGTCAGAGGAGGTTGAGGTGGGGGTTGGAAAGGGGTAAGGTGCATGGAGCAGGTTGAGCTGTCCAAGAGAGAAAGAATGGAATTTTCAATGGTTGTTGGTTATTGTTTGGAAGGAGGGAAACAAAGGGTTAGATAAGTGCAGTGTGAGTACAAATTCCTGTGCAATGGCGGACGTTTATCTGTTGAGAGTGTAGGTCGATAGCGACTTGGAAAAGAGGTGTGGCTATATAGATGTAACGGGGCATGGCTGATGGAACAGGGACATTGGTGTGTCTGACATGGAGCGGGCAGCAAAGAAACACCCTGTCCCAAGCAACCTCGCATTTCCTTGATTGGAACCATTTTTCCTGCCACAATAAAAGGGTTTCCAGGACATCAGGCCATGGCTAGTTGTCGCAGTCATAATTGCACAGAACATTGTGTTAATGTGAGGTTGTTGGTGGGGGTGAAGGAACTGTGGCAGGAAAAAAAGTCATGTGGGGGGTAGAGATAGGGGATGTATGGTAGAAAGTGTAGCCGTCATTTTAATGGCTGTAAACCATTCATTTGTTGTTGACCTGTTTTGTATCAACTGTGCAGCAGCAGCTTAATTGTTAATTTATATTATACCCATGTTGTTGTGTAATGTATTCCACATTATTATATATTGTTTTGTGTTATCGTTATTCTGTATTTACGGCATGATATAAGTTAAAATCCTGTCGTAACACTCATTGTTATATTGTTGTTTTTTTGGGCCAGCAAATGAAATTCTGTCATCTATTCATTAGTTTGATTGTTTGATCATTTTTGTCCATGCAATTTTATTGACCCAACATTGTCTGTGTCCATGAATTATAGATTGGCAGCAATAGATGATATTGTTTATTGCTTCAGAGAGAAGTTGAATGCTATGCACTTGTATTGATTTGATAGTGGCTTCAGCGCTTTTTGTTGTCGTGTGCGTGATTCTGCTCTGACATTGGATGGCATTGTTTGCTGTGTTGCAGGTTGTTGGAAACACGATATTGCCTGAAGAAGTGAGATTTCCGGTGAGCATCTCCTTTTGAAAATGATATTTCCCCCCACAGGGTTTGCCGTTTCAGTCTGAACCTGTTGGCAGGAATCACAATATGAGAAACTTCTGCCTGGAAACTTTGATTTTTCTGTGGCAATTGCACACATGTCACACTTGTTTGGGCTGAAAGTGGTACTAGGGGGCTTAGCAAACAAATGGAGAAGAGAAGGGAGAGGAATTAGGGAGAGGAAGATAGAAAATGGAAGGACAGTGTTTGATTTTGTTGTTGTTGAGAACTTGGATCAAATGTAGTTGATTTCCACCACCACCCACTCCCTGCCTCCTCCTCCTCAAACTCCCTCCCAAATGGCCATTTTTGAAAGCAGGAAAGAGCAGAACTGAAACATTGCTGTGCACAATGCTGTTGAAGTGAGAGGCTTATTGAGGGATAAAGAGTTAGACTGAAAAAGGTACTGCATTGATTTTGCTATGCATTGAGTATATTATGTATTGTATACTTATTTCATGTTATTGATGTTATTTATGATTGCGTGGAGATGTTGCTGGGAAGGATAGTTGGGAAATCAGCGTGGTGGGTCAGTAGGAAATAAGCAAGGAAAGACACATTTGACAGTTATTATGCAGTAGGGAGAGAGGGTATAGAGAGTACCGAGATAGAAAATTGTTATATTTTTAGTTTTTGGTGGATGGGCAATAAATGATCAAATGGATGATGTGAAATTGAGACAGCACTGAGGCCGAACAGTGACGTTGCGTGGAAGCAAAATAAACTGAAAACTGAAAATGGACGGTCATGCGCTGGTACTGGTGAGGGCTGAAGCGGCACACACGTTCCGTCAATAGCGGGGATCAGGTTGCGCTCAGGGGAAAGAATTGGAGATGATGCCGACCCACTCTATTCTTGGAGGGCAGAGGGGTTTGGGAGTGAAGAGTCATTTCTGTTTTTTGTCTTTGGTTTGTGAACTTGCCAATGCGGTTTGTGAACTTGCCAATGCCAATGCGGTTTGTGAACTTGCCAATGCGGTTTGTGAACTTGCCAATGCGGTTTGTGAACTTGCCAATGCAGTTTGGGTAATGATGGAGCAGGAAGTGGGTTTATGGATCAGATGTGGTAGATGAAAGTGATAAATTGAAGATGATGACGATGATGATGATGTAGACTGGTGACTTGCACAATTCCAATCTGACAGCGTGCTCAGGGCTTTGAGGGGTGGGAGGGGGCTGGGCGGGCGGGAGGGACATTTAAATTAACAGTTTGCAAGTACAGAAAATTTGCTTATGGATACCACAAGTTTGTTATTAATTGTTTGCTTTTAAAAGTTTTATTGAATTTTGGAGAGGGTGGTGTAGAGAGTGGTGTGAGGTGAGGTAAAGAGGGGTTATAGGAGGAGCTAGAGGCAACATTGGCAGTTGATGTGTACATTGGCAGTTGCCACAGTAATGGGAACAATATTACATTTTTGTTTTATTTTGTTTTACCTCATTTAATCTTAGTTCTGTGGGACAACTACAGAACACATGAAGACAAATGATGAAGTTGTTGATAGGAAGATGTTTGATTTGAGTTAGTTGTCATTGCAAATTTTGTGAAAGTATTGGAATTGCGTCAGGTAGCTGTATTGTTCTAGTAGACCAAATTTCAAGTACTAGTTTAGAATGAAAAACCGAGATTGTGGCTGAAGTAACGAGAAATGAAAAGAAGTGTAGTGTAGCAGCGTTGTTAAGACTTGGCTGTTGCTCACGGCTCTCATTTGCATTGTCACAACACGCTGTTGCCAGTCTGTTACAGCTAATGAGAGTTGTGACAATTGCAGATGATCTGGTCCGTGGTATTGATTTTTCTCATCATGGCTGTAAGCTAGTCTGAATTAGTATTAAGAAATCTGACAAAGAAGGTTTTGCATGGGGATTTAATGGGCTGTAACAAACGGTATGGGATGGAAAGGTATTGATTTTTGTTCCAAAGTTCATACATGAAGTTTCTGTTGTTCCTAAAGCTATGCAGCGCTGTGTTGTTTCATTTGAAAGGAAATAGAACCCTTCGCAAATTGGATGAGTTATTGTTTGAATAATAAGATTAATTTACTTGAATGTTTGATTTCACTTGATTGAATGTTTTCATTCCTCCATTGTTGTGGCCTATCCTCAGGGACCATGGAGCTGTTTTGCACCAGCCCTGGAAACCAAACAGCCCATGACGTTAGAAAATATACCACAGGTGAGTCAATACAGTGTTAGGTTGAGGGTCTTGTTTTTTCAGGCCCTGTCTTTTATTATCTTGCATTCTTGAAGCAATGTGAGTTTATATATTCATTATCCCCCCAATTTTTTCCCCAAGATTTTTAGCAAATCTGTTTGAAATGAGTCCTAAATAGTCCAACAATGACATTTAAATAAAAAACAAATTGTCCTTCGTTCCATCTGTCTGTCTGTCCACCATCTCTCTGTGGAAATCTTGAAAGTGGTGTAATATCTCGGAACTTGCTTCAACTATTTCTATCAAACTTGGTAAGATGGTGTATATTCATGAGACCTCAAAAACGATTACTGAATGAATGACTTCACTTCAAGGTCAAGGTCACAGGGTCAATAAATGTTAGTAAAAAATGTGGACATTTTTCACAAAATTCAATTTTTTCGTAAGTTATTAATATTGAACTTATGATTCTTTGAAGAAAGATAGAAATCAATGAGACATGCGTACTTTGCGAATTTGGTCAACCTTGCTCTAAGGTCAAGGTCACTGGAGCTGTACAAAGTCGGTTTGTATGGGTACTTTGGAGTGACCTTTACACTGAACTATGAAAAAAATATTAAGTCCAAACTTGTTGTATTTAGAGATAATATATTGATCTTTATATATGTTCTGTTTTTGCATTGATCATGCAGGTCAAGGTCCTTTTATGCCTTTCAAAAACATTTAAAAATTTGTACAGTTGAATGATTATATTTGACTCATAGTATGCAACAACATTGGGTTATTTGATCATATATTGGGTCACATTAAGGTCAAGGGTACTAAAGGTCAAGATCACTTGGGCACTTTTGCTGTTTATTTGATCGTACGTAAGTGTATTTGGAGCTCGAGGTCAAAGTCATATGAAGGTCAAGAGCATCAAAAGGCGAAAGTCAGCATTACTTTGCTCCGTGTCATTTCATGTTAATTCATTGAAGGTGAACTTTATTGCCATGTTTATTTTCTGAAAACACTCTATTTAAGCATATTTTTGAAAATTCAACCACCTTATATATAAACGATAATATAGAGAAACTATACATTTTTGTAAAGACCATGTCATGTTCTTTCAAGTAATAAACAATAAGAAATACACTTATTTACCTTTTTATAAGAAAATAGCACTCAAGTATCTCCACTGTATGTGAACATTCAAACATTTTTTATACTCAGAATGAAATTGTGTACATTCACAAAACATGTCAGTTTTGCACTAAAAATACAAAATACATTTAGAATATATATTAAAATGTATATGAATGATTCTTATAGATCAGTTCACATAAAATTGTCATATTAGACTTGACTGCCATTTTGGAGTCGAGGTCAAACGCATGCGTTACATGTACTCAACGAAAATTACTCTCACAGTAAAAATAATCGGTTTTTACAGTGAAATACTCTTTTTTTACAGTTAAAGGGAGGTAACAAACCAATTAGGAATTATAAGTCTTGCTTCCAATTGTACTGTCCCTTTAGTAGTTGGACTGCAGCTTATAAAGGACACTGCCGATCTTCCTAAGACGTGCTCCAGTGGCAAGCATACAAACAAATTGTGCTTCCTATGACGCGCATCACTGGCAACGAGTTAAATATTGCCAGTTTCATAAGGTGCATGTGAGTCATGTGGCCTTTTAGACTAGTGCTTGGGCAAAGGACTGTTGTAATGAATATATATGAACTAGTAACAAAAGTTTATATGTTTTAAACTTGGCTGTACATTATTACCATCAGGTGTAAATGATGCAGTGGCATTAACTTTAGAGAAGTTGTAGATCTGTGTGTGTTGTTACCACCTTTTCAAAAGAAAAGGGATTGTGTGAATGCCACAAAGATACTACTGCTTGTCTATATTTAGTTGTTATATGATCAGTTGTCTGGGCCTTAGATGAGTTGCCTCAGGCGGCTTGAGTTAGATCCTGTATCAGCCAGTGCCTTGAGCAGCTCTTGAGCTGGAAAAACGCTACATAAGAACGATAACATTATATTACCTCCGTCGCTTTTACGCATCTGCTTTCAGGACCGGAGGGAGGAGGTGGAGAAGATTGTGGAGATTAAGGTGGAGAGCTTCCTGTGTGTTCCTGTGGCGAGGAAAGGCAGCCAGGATCTGATCGCCCTTGCCTGCCTGGTCAACAAGGTCCAAGGGGATGGGTTAGTGAAAGCAACATTGTACAACTTGTATGATCTAGGGACCTAGGGTATCTTACAATTGTGAATGTGAGATTTCTGTACCACCAGGTTCACAACCTCCGCTCATAAACAACTGCTCCCATCTCTGTTCCTTCAGTAGACACTCCCCTTCCAATTTCATGTGGAACTTCACTGGGATAAAACAATCTAGAGCTTGCTTCCTGCTGATTCATTTATGTCACAGTATTCTGAGTTTAACATTTGTATACGTCACTGCAAAGCTGACCCATTATACGGTTTACCTGACGCAGTTTGGAAAAATAAAAAGTTGGTTTTGTAGAGATCCATGCAGACACGTGCATTAGAGAGTCATTGGTTTTTACTTGCACCTGCATTCATCTATTAGTTGTTTCTGATCATTGGAGTGAGCGGCAATTTACAAACTAAGGAAAAAACGGTGGAAAGATGTGTTGAGGGATGAGGTGTGTACAAGAGGTGAGAGGTGGGGGCGGGAGAAGGGGGGGGGGGGGGGGAACGGAGAATGAGGAGTGTAGACAAGCACAATGCTGCTGCTGCTGCTGCTGACATTATTTGTGGCTGTTGGCTGCTGGAAGAGGACAGATAAGCTGAGTTAAAGTGAAGAGATAAATGGAAAAAAAAATCTTTTTTAAAAGCTATGAATTTATTACAGTCTTTTGGAAGTAAAACCATGGACTGATATAAACAAGCATTTGCAAACCTGAAAAGAAAGCAAGATTTGTTAACCTATTTTACAGATGGCATATTGTTTCACTTGGCATCCTTGTTGTTGGCTTCAGGTTCACTGAGAGCGACATCCAGGTGGTGCTACAGTGCTTCAAATACACTGCCACAGTGCTGACCAGTACACTAGCCTTTCAGAACGAGCGCAAACTTAAAAACCAGACCCAGGTAAGTCAGCTCAACACACAATTGAGAGAGAGAGAGAGAGAGAGAGAGAGAGAGAGAGAGAGAGAGAGAGAGAGAGAGAGAGAGAGAGAATAATAATAAAAATAACAATAATAATAATAATGAGGGTTGCTGAGGACAGAGAAAGATGGACTACACTGGTTAAACAAAGGACCTTCGAGTTATAGGATAGGATAGGAATAATAATAATTATAGCAGAGTCAATCAAGGGTCTAATGCTCTCTTGGTGGGTAGGAGAACCTGGGTCCACATCTTCTTCTTGGTAATGTGAGAAATCTTTTTCAAAGTAACTGTTCAGATGTGTTTTAATGCAGCCATTTAGTCTCAGTTTTGTTTTTAAAACTTAATTCTTGGCATTAATTTTTACGTAGAATATTGCAAGTTCCCTATGTTATATAGGCTTTGCTCTTCTAGCTAGAGTTGGGAAATATTATTTTGTATTCGCAATAAATTAAATCACCAAAAGAATATATGCTTTCAACCAAAGAATTGCTTATTTAGCAAAAGATATTCCAGCAAAAAAAATTGGATGTTTCCACCCCAAAAATATATGCTTCTATGAAAAATGCTATTGATTCTACACACACAAATTTTTTTTTTTAAATCTCTGTATGCTCATTCTGTGGGTGGATCTAGATATTGTGATATCTAGGTATATGAATAACATATATAATTACCAAATATTATTATGATGGAAAGAGCATAGAGGGTAGAAATGTCGGTAGTTCCAAAACAAGGTAAGTGTGCGCTTACAAAATAGAAATAGCAAGAATGGAAACACGTGTCCTCTGAATGTTTCAACAGTAACGTGAGACTGATACAGATCACCGCATTTTGAGTCTGGCACTTCCATTTTCGGTGGTCACTGACCTAGTACCCTACAAATCTGTTTCCCAATTTTCAATTCCATCGGACAATAAGCACAGCAGATATCTGACTTTAATTGTGGCGCTGCATTGCAGTTGTATCTTTTGAGGGGAAAACAGGAATTCCCTTTTCAGTGAGCATTTAAGTAGCATTGAAAAAAGCCTGTATACCACGTTTCGGCTCAGTTGGACCGGTAACACCGGAGATCAACAAATAAACAGGCAAGCACACAGACACACTAAGACAGATGTTCAAGCAGGCAGGCAGGTAGGCTGACAGATATAATACAACCTACGCACTCTAACCTTTAAAGAGGGAGTGTAACAAGATGATAATGCAGAGAATGTCTGCAAAGTTTCAAAACATTTTGATGACCTTTTCATGTAAACTGTGGTGTTGGCCAAAAAACTGCTAGTTTTGACTTAAGTATACCAAGTGTAACCTCTATAGATCAAAATTTAGTTCAGCAAGCTATGTTCGTTTTTTGTGTGAATACCGTATGATAATAATGATTATGCCTGCTAGGTTTCAGGCAGTTCTATCTACTATTTCATGATCTATTGTAATGTTAGTCTCTGATGGGAGTCAACATTGCAATTATTTTAGTCTTAAAAAGTGTTATTATCTCACTGAAATTTAATTTTTTAATCACAGAACTGTTCAAAATTTACTTACAAGGCATTCTTCTACCTTTCTGGTAGTTGTCATGCTCAAATCTTCATTTTCTTTCCAGCCTATGCAACTGTTTACTATTATTCTACTTTCCTCTTAAGTTTGCCATACTTCAATTCAGAAATTATGGTCTAACTTAAAAAGTGGCGAGTCGTGATAAACTTTTTTTGTGTGCTTTTTATATATTCTCAGGATGTTTGCTTTAAAATAAACCTAATTTTAGGAAGTTATCTTCACTTTGATTTCAACGTATCCGACAACGATAAACAGAAATTCTTTTTCAAGATCAAACTTTTAGGGTACTTAAATTCTTTGTCACTCAAACCATCTTTTCTTTTGATGAAACCATCCATTATTTTGGTAGGACCATCTTTTCTTTTGGTTGATTAAACAGCGGGTACCTTTTGTATTTGTTGTCTGATGTTTGTGCGCCTGAAGAAGAGCCTGACTTAAACATTAGCATTGTATAGTTTGTCTACATCGCATTGTCTTAGTTTATGTATACATTTGTGTGTCATAATTGTGGGAATGGGCCGATGTACCAAATAGAAAACTGTACTCCGTGCTTTTTGTTTTGCAGGCATTGCTGCATGTGGCAAGAAAGCTGTTCACGAGACTAGGTGAGCCCGCTGACTTGGATAATCATATCGTATTCACTCAGAATATACCTGGCATATTGTCAGTGGCGGTGTCACGTTTTGTCACAGGATTTCGCATCAAGCATTCTATTACTCCAAGCAGCGATGAACCAAAGAGAAGAGACAAAAGCAGCATGTATGGTCCGTTTGTTATGAAGAAGACCCTTCTCCAGCCGCAGTCCTCGGATTCATTAACGGATGTAGATCGCAAGACAACTAAAGTTTCATTCAAGGAAAAAGATGAACAGGAAGTGTCAGACGATACTGCATTGGCTACCAAATATTCCAAGGGTTTTGATATCAGTGAGAACTTAAAGAGTTCCTTTGAATCTCGTACCAATGTCACAGGGGGAAGCCAGGGCAAAATACAAGAGAGGAGGAGAGAGTATTCTCTTGGATCTGAGAACACTCTGTCAGCGGAGAGCCAAGCCAAAATGCAAGAGAAGAGGAAGAGAGCCATGTCTTCCACAATATACCGCATGTACGATCCAATCAGCTCTGAAGCTGTGTTATCCTCAGAAGACGAGGATGATTCCGACAGGAACGGTGGTGGGGGGTTTTCTTTCCTCCAAACCAAAATGTCTGACGTATCATTAGCTACTTACAATGTGCTGCATTCCATGGGCAAAAAAATTAGCTTGGGCAACTTGGCTTGGGAAAAGTCCAAAAGTGAGAATGACAGCATAAAGGAGAAATTAAAAGGGCCCTCGCGTAAGAAAAAATTGACTTCCATGCATTACGGTACCCAGAAGTTGATGTCGCTGTTCGTGTCAAACACGGACAATGCGGACCCCAGCAAGACTAAGGTACCAGAACAGCTGACAGCTGCCGCTGGTGGGCCAAACAAACACAGCATGAATAGGAGAATATCTATCAGACCTCCTGTGTTGACTTTCGCTGAGCTCAGGAAATGTCCACAGAAGCATTTGGCAGCTGGTAAAAACGGTTCACTGGACCCCATCCTGAAGGAAATGTTTGCCGATGCCCCGGGTGAAGGCCACTACACGGATGGAGATTTCTTGTGTAGGAGCCCGCATGCTGTGTTTGCTTTAGGGTATTTCCTGTTGACATTTTGTTCTTTTGCTTCTTTTCCTCGTTCTTCTTCTGCTTGGGCCGCTTGCCACGTTTGTTTTTGCCTTTACTGCCTGCCATTGTTGACAGTTTGCAAAATGACTGTTTACATTTGTGATTCCCTGTTCGCAGTCAGCCTGCCTTGTTCTGATAAGAATCAAAGTCTCTTCAACTCTGTTCAGGATTGAGCCCCTGTTGATCATTATTTCGTTTGTTCAATTTCATAGCCATATATTCTGATATTTTAATTTTATGCTATTTTATTTGTCTGTTATCAGTGAGTTAAAATGACAATATTTGGTGAGGTCCACCAGAGCACATTTGTTAATTTGGACAGTTGGAAGTTCATGTTTTTTTTTTTTTTTGTTGTTTTTTAAAAAGTTCTTTAAAGTCAATAATTTTTTATTGGCTGCCATACAGGGGTCACGCTAGCATTTGCAAATTTACAAGCGGCACACAAAATTGAAAGTAAATGTTGGTGACAAAAGTGAGCATCTACGGTCAGAAGAATGGGAATTTACATGATTTTGCAGGAAGCGTGACCCATGGTCATAGTTTGTGTTTTGGTGATTTTGCAGTGACGAATGTTCATGAAATTTACCAAGCAAATTAATTGATTGCTTTATTATGGATTATAAAAATAAACTAATTTGTTTATGCAAATAGATTTGTAAAGTAGTGAACACTATAAATGCATGGAGTATTGTGCACAATGCTCTAAATGCATGGAAAATCTATCAACTCTGTAAGAAATAGTGATAAAAAGATATATTATGAATATAAAATGAATAGGAACCAGAAGATGGGAAAATGTTCTATGATTTTATTTGAAACAGAAAAGTTTTAAAGCAATGTCAAACATCTATTGATCTGCTCACTGGTAATTTTATCAATCAAACTTGGAGTTAAATGGTTGTGAATGTAAGCAGTGTGGTACGATTGTGTGCCAATGAGCTCTTAGAGCCTGGTTACAGGAAACTGAGCTATTTAAAAAAAAATCATTACCGTTATTATTATATTTTTTTAAAAATTGACGGAATTATTTTAAAACAGGTTACAAGTTAACAGAAAAAAGTTATAAATTTTGTTATGATGGTCAAAGATGATGACAGGATAACAATATATATATAGCCTCCAACATTTGAAGTGGTGACTTTGGGTTGATAATATGTAAAGGCCCTGCAAAAGATTAGCTTCCCCAAAACTGGAAAATGATGTAGGAAGTTTTTCCCATCAACATGTGCCGTTACCTTGAATGTATAAGGCTGTGTGATACTTTTAACTTTGGCGGGGGATCTTCAAGGGGAATACCCAGTTATTCATTTTTTGTCTAACATGTTCAGGCCATGGCAGATCTTTAATGTGTGATAAACTGCTTTGTATTAATCACCTTGATTTGTGTTGATGGAAGGGACATTATTCAAGTCTTATTGATCCTGTTATATCCTTCCAGATGATCTGACCAAATTGCTGAGGGAAATAATGCAGGAGGCCAGGAACCTCACAGATGCTGAAAGGTGATGATGATGACGATGACAGTGATGATGATGATGATGATGATGATGATGATGATGATGATGATGATGATGATGATGATGATGATGATGATGATGGATGATGATGATGATGATGATTGATTTATTGATTGATTATGATGATGATTGATTTCATGATTGATTTCATGATTGATAAATGATTATGCTGATGGAATGTGTCTCATACATAGCACCTTTCCTACA
Source organism: Oncomelania hupensis (assembly GCA_036898135.1). Taxonomy (NCBI): domain Eukaryota; kingdom Metazoa; phylum Mollusca; class Gastropoda; order Littorinimorpha; family Pomatiopsidae; genus Oncomelania; species Oncomelania hupensis. Next base: position 6,551,122 of record CM072518.1, on the reverse strand, counting down.
CTTAGATTTAGGTCAAAGCTTTGAAAACAGCGTGAATAAATGCATAGTGTTGATCAATATTAGCCAAAGATGGGGCGTTTTGTATATTATCTCTCCTTATTGGACTGAACATACCTTTCAGGTTTTGTAAATTGAGACGTGTTAGTTTTCCTCTTGTTAGGTCCCGTCAAGACATGTTTTTCCAAAAGATGAGGTTTTTGTTGCTGTTTACTTTGGTACATGTAGTTTAATGAGATGTATTAATGTGGAGGTCCAGAACCATTTCCAATATTCAAAATCCAAGTTGCAAACTAGCCAGGCCAAAATGTCAAACATAGCATTTTTTTCAAAGTAAGTATATCAAATAGGGATAGTTTTACATTACCCTGATAGTCCGCTATTTAGAAATGATGTATAAATACCAAGGGTAATGAAGGAAAGTACTAAGAACTAAGTTTTTGCTGGTTTGTGTTCATAAAATAAAAAGAAAAAGGTATTGTATCATATATGATACATTCGGGATACTGTGACCCCAAAAGATTAAACGTATCATATATGATACATCTCAGAAGCGCCAGAAGATGTATCATAATTTCTTTTTCTTTTTTTTAAATGTGATAGACATCATATTGTAGTTTAAATATAGGTGGGAGATATTTCAAATTCTAAAAATAAAGCAACAAATTTGGTTGGACATACCATAATTTCTATTTTTAACAAAATGGCTAATTATTTTTTGTTGCAGGTGTTCTGTGTTTCTGCTGGATCAGGACTCTGATGAACTGGTAGCCACAGTGTTTGACGGCATCACCACCAACAACAAGGAGGTAGACTATTGTTTTTGATGATGGTTTTACCTTCAGTGATGTTTTGTTGAAAGTGTTGTGTGTTGTTGTGTTTTGACCTCCAGTGCACTGTGTGCTAGTGCGGGTGGCAATGCATGTGACCAGACAAATAGTCATGCAGTTGTTTGTGCATAGGGTTGTTTTTTTCCCTGAGCTGTTTGACCTTTTAGTGTGCTGGCAATGTCTGTCTCCGATGTGATGTGACTGTGCTGAACCAGATGGCGACAAACACATTCTCCCTGTCCTGCCAACCCTTTCATCACTTCCTTTTGTTCCCAGCTTCGTAATAGTAGTTCAGAAGATAAAGCTGAAGAGAAATGTTGTGACTATTTAGCACTACAAAGAATGTTTGGTTATGGAGTGTGCTGCTTTTTATTATTAAAAAAAACGACAACTAAAAAACAACTAAAAAACAACTTGATTTTAGAAACATTTTTGACTGAATTTTCCTTGAAAAAGTTTGTTTCTTTCCCATTTGTGTGGCGAACCAGCCAATTTGTGAAGTCTTGTTTTGCATGAAGATGTTTTTACTTGAGGACTTCTTCTAGGCATCTTCTTATGCGGTTGGAAATGGCTTGATTTTCAGCCAGCCCAGCTGATAGTGATGAGCTAAGATTACAGTGAAATGGCTATTTGTGTCTATGACCCAATGCCACACAATGGCAGCAGCCAGCCCAGCTGATAGTGATGAGCTAAGATTACAGTGAAATGGCCATCTGTGTCTATGACCCAATGCCACACACTGGCAGCAGTCAGCCCTGCTGATAGTGATGAGCTAAGATTACAGTGAAATGGCCATGTGTGTCTATGACCCAATGCCACACACTGGCAGCAGCCAGCCCAGCTGATAGTGATGAGCTAAGATTGCAGTGAAATGGCCATTTGTGTCTATGACCCAATGCCACACACTGGCAGCACCCAGCCCAGCTGATAGTGATGAGCTAAGATTACAATGAAATGGCCATCTGTGTCTATGACCCAATGCCACACACTGGCAGCAGCCAGCCCAGCTGATAGTGATGAGCTAAGATTACAGTGAAATGGCCATCTGTGTCTATGACCCAATGCCACACACTGGCAGCAGCCAGCCCAGCTGATAGTGATGAGCTAAGATTACAGTGAAATGGCCATCTGTGTCTATGACCCAATGCCACACACTGGCAGAAGCCAGCCCAGCTGATAGTGATGAGCTAAGATTGCAGTGAAATGGCCATCTGTGTCTATGACCCAATGCCACACAATGGCAGCAGCCAGCCCAGCTGATAGTGATGAGCTAAGATTGCAGTGAAATGGCCATCTGTGTCTATGACCCAATGCCACACACTGGCAGCAGCCAGCCCAGCTGATAGTGATGAGCTAAGATTACAGCAGGGTGGAGAACTCTCCGCGAATACGCGGATTTCCGCGGAAAGCATTTTCATTTCCGAGAAAAAAAATATTGAGTTCCGAGTGTGAGAAGCTGAGGGGCTACCCTTTACTGGGCATAACGGCCAAAAGCGGCCGAAGGTCTAAACAGGCAAAACGTCCAAAAGCGTCCGTATCAACCATGTGGTTATATTCTCGCGTTGTTTGAAAGATTGCGAGACTTCCGGCAATTGACTTCCGGTTTATTATGTTGTGAAAACATTCGACTGCATTTCCACAAGTTTTCTCTGTGATGCGTTCGTTTTTTCGATTTTTTTTTCAAATTTTCTTGTGTGTGTGCCTAAAAGGGATGGTTTGGATTCTTCGACTGATGAAGGGGAGTTTACAGGCTTCCATTTATCAGACATTAAAGTGAGAGAATGGACTTGGAGTCGGAGGAAGAGATCGGTACTGACATTAGACAATTAGTGTCAGTAGTGTGCATGCATACGATCTTTCAGACTGGCATGAAAGTGAAGAAGAGGGGGCTTTTTTGGACTTTTTAAAACTTTTTTTTGTATACACATGGAGTAATAAAAAACAAGACATGACAAGAGAAGTATAAAAAGGTAGATAATCAAAATAGAATTTATTTCTGTTCATTTTGCATTTTATTTCATTTAAATCTATACACTAGTCACTAATACCTAAGATGTGGTGTTTTTACTAACGTACCCCTAAATATCTCTAAAATTATAAAAATTCTTGCCTGTTTACAGCTAAAAAATAGACAAACGTGTGCCCAGTAAAATTGGAAATGTGGAGTTTGTGTGTAACAGTGGTGGACATCAAACTTTGTTAGGCCTACAAATCAAGATTCTTAACGTTTTTGAAAGACATGTGCATAAAACATTCTTTTTTTGTTGTTTTTTGTTTCTATTCATGTTTACTTTTTGCTTTTTGCTTTCAGGAGAGGCCCTAAATAGTAGTAAATTACTTTCAAAATTGCATAAATTCATTTTCTTCCAGGGGGCGAAAACCGGGGCTTGGCCCCTGGGCCCCGGCCGGATTTAAGAGATTTCTTGATTCAGTTGTTCTCCACCCTGTTACAGTGAAATGGCCATCTGTGTCTATGACCCAATGCCACACACTGGCAGCAGCCAGCCTAGCTGATAGTGATGAGCTAAGATTACAGTGAAATGGCCATTTGTGTCTATGACCCAATGCCACACACTGGCAGCAGGGAAGGGAAGAGAGATATTTTCTATCTTTGGCTTATTCCCGGGAGGAGAGCATCTTATAAGGGTTATATCCCAGATGCTGTCCTGTAACTGTAATCCCATTTCCTTAGGCAACACAATCATCACCTGTCTTTTGTGCAACCTTTTTATCTCATTGTAAGTTGTGACTGTGATACAGGATTGTATGCAAGTTACAGTACATTTAGACTCGTAGAATAAGAGCATTGGTAAAGTTGTGACTATAGGAAGCAAGTGGTAGTAGGTTGTTGCTGATGAAGCATCCACAACATTGTTTCAGTGGCTGATGCGGCATGGGGTAAGCAACAAAGTGTACCAGACATTGGTGTCCTAAAGAAAAATGACGCACCTGTTTTTTTGTTTGTTTAAACTTATCTCCTGTATGCACTCCACACAAAGGGTTCATTCTTTGCTTTTGCTGTGTCCTTTGTACAGCCTTTCTTTCTCTCCATAACTGGACCACAACTTTGTACCATTCTGTCAGCTTTGTTCTCTGTCCTGCAGTGTTGTTAATATTTTGAGCTCTGTACAACGAGCAAACTTAACATTGTGGCTGTAAGGAACGTTTGCCTGCCGCCGTTCTTCACATTTTTGTGGCTGTTGGCCTGTCTTGCCGCAATGAAAAAGACGTTCACACAAACTAAATATAGATCTACGTTTTGTGCCATTGTCATTCCAATTAAAGAAAGACTGTAAACACAATATTGGTTATTGGAGATGGTTTGTTGGAGAACGCTGGGGAATTGTGTAGAAAAAGTACCTATAATTCGGTGTTTACAGAGAAGATTTCCCTTCAAAGTCTTGTCAACTGAAAAAAAATCTTTATGGGAACAACAAATTTAGCTATTTGTCTTATGTCATTACAAAACCTAGGGCATTGATCATAATAAACAGTGTTGTTTGCGTCTGTAATTTTCTACCATAACCTCACAAAATCTTGTACGATGCAAGTCCTTTTGCGAATGAAACTTTGAGGTTTGTTAGTCTAAAGTCTTCCTTACCCTTTTGGATGAGAGTGTAAACTGTGTATAGCCTGTGCACAAACTTATTCTATCTCATGGACTTTTAAAGATCCTGAGGCTCAAGTCCTTGATGGGTGAGCGCCAGCTGCATAAATACAGCCAGCAAGCACTAGGTCCCTTCACCCCCATAGCCAGTCACCCAGCATTATCTTCCCTTGTCTTGACCTAAAGCAGCCTGTGATGGCTTGGGTTAGACCTTGTATTGGTCAACTCCTTGAGCACCTCTTCAAATGGAAAAAACCCTATAATTAAGTGTACTCTCGTTTTCTGATGTTCCATTTAATCTTAACCCAATCGTGACGCGCCAATAGTTAGTTATACCACCTGTCGCCACTCAAATAATTTTACATTTGTAAAAAAAAACATAGAAGACCATCTGAATGACCTATATAGTAATGTTATATATGTATGGAAAAGGTTATCATGTGTAATTTCTGGCCTTATGGTAAGCTAACTAGTAATAATATATATATATATATATATATATATATATATAGAGAGAGAGAGAGAGAGAGAGAGAGAGAGAGAGAGATGTTTTGCTCACATGCCATCAAAATATGTATGTAAACTTCCACATTAAAAAAGTCTGACTAATACAAAAATTTGCTCACAAAGAGATGTCCATGTTATAAATGAGTTCAAATACATCATAAAATATTTACATACAGTTGTGAGCAATGTCCTCCATTCAGTTCCTCCAAAAACAAACAATAATCATGTAAACTTGTCGCAAAGAAAAAACAACAACCAACACTTCTATTAACTAACTGCCAACTAACACATAAACATCAATACATGATCTAAGGAAAGTAACTTGGGTTTTAAAATGGTGAAACTTTAAGTGCGGATTACTCTCCCCTGCAGTACTGTACAGTCTGTCTCGCTACAAAAATAGATTTCCTCCACAGCTAAGGCTGTGGAACATCAACAACGAGTGAAAGTTATTTGCCTTCTGTGCAAATGTCTCCCTCTTCCCCCTTCATCTGAGCGCGCAACATACAATCAAATATAAAATGTTCTACCAAGAAGTAATAAACGATGAGAAAATGGCCAGCTTTCATAATTATAAGCGGTCAATTCTGTCAAACACTTTGGTTATGTACATTAAAATTGTTTAAGACACACAAGCGCACTTTTTTTTTGTTAGGAACAAGATACGTTTTTTTTAAATCAGTACATTTCAGTACAGTGTGAACTGTATTTCTTCCCTGCTGTTAAGTTTCACTTTCAGTAAGATGAGAATCTTGCTACATGCAGTTTTGAAGCTGTGGGACAAGGGGTATTATTTGGAAGATGTCATTATGCTGTTTTACCAAACAAAAACAAAACAAGAAAAATGTGTTATTTTGTTCAGTTTTATTTTGCAAAATATGTTTTTGGAGAATTGTATTTCTTTATAAACGCTTTTGCAGAAATGCAGATTCTTTCGGGGCTTCTTATTTGCAATTGTAGGATTGCATAAACTTATTTCATAGAAAACATATTGTACAGCAAGTTTATTATTTGTATCAGGGTTTCAGCTTTTTTTCCTTTGTGTGTAAAATTGTGTTCAATTTATTTTTTAAATTCACAATCGCTTAGTAAGTTGTATCATTCAGCCTAGATATTTGCACCGCTTTTAGACCATTATTTATTAAGAATTCCATGTTTACTTTTATATCTGAATGAAGTAAGTTGGTGAAATTTATTTGTAAAGTTAGTCATGTTGTTTTTGTTACATTTGTTCTTTGAAGTTAATGCAAAATTAATTTTTCCAGAGTGATAAGTTGGTAAATTATTTGGAGTTTAAAAACAAAACAAATTATTATATCATTGAAACAGACTTTTAAAAAGCATCTATAACCATGGCCCTATTTCGGCTATATGAAGTATTGCTCGTCATTCTCATGGATGTCTTTCATCTTTGATATGCATGTCTTTTATATTGTTTTCTAGTTGCTTCACTATACTAGGTGAGCAGGCGAATGAAGATAATATCCAGAATTGTATTGGTTGTTATTGCGGCATTTCAACTTCACACTTTTGATGATGAATTGATAGTTCATTGTGTGCCTGTGGTTGGCATTCCGATGTGTCATAACTTATATATTTATATGTTTATACCACGTCTAAACGTCGAGCACCTTTGTATTAGCAACACTAATAATTATGGTTAACAAATATTCACCCTAAAATATGAATTGTTACTGTGTCATTGATGAGTTTAATGTTTGTGTTATTGAGCGTGGATATTTTCTGAGCTAAAGACATAAGAACAAGGTTTAATCAGAAATTATTCATTCTACTGCGAGTAGAAAAATATACCAGACCATGCTATCTTTTAGAAAATGGACATAAAACTATTTCATTGGAAAATTGGATAATTGCGCCAAGTGTTTTTTGGAGGATTCACAAAATAAAAACCATTATTATTATTATTATTATTATTATTATTATTGTTGTTATTATTATTTATTGTTATTATTATTTATAAATCATTATGTGTCTTCACTATTGCCATCTTTTGATGTGAAGTATCACCTAATGGCAATTTTGAGAAAGATAATAGAACAAAATGTTTCAATAAACATAAAATTATTTTGTGAAAAAAACAACAGGCGAACAACAATGTATCTGTACATTAAACATTGACATCTTTTTATGTATTCTTTACAATACAATACAATACACCTTTACTCATCTATACAAGAGAAATTACAGTTGTAATTATTATTTATATAGAATTTAAAAAAAAATATATGGTTCTGTTCAAGATATACATATATACATACATACATACATACTTACATAAATACATACATACATACATACATACATACATACATAATATATGTTTTTCCGTCTGTATACATTATTTTCTTAATTCATATGCAGCTCAAGTTTTCTCAGTCCTGATTGTTATAGTATTTATGTTGTAAGCCTGTCTTTCTTATTGTTTTATTACTGTGCTGAAACAATTATTTTTGTTTGTTTGTTATTTCATACATATTCATTTTAAACACTTTATTATCTTCTTTTGTGTATAATTCATTTACTTAATAAATGGTGTGTACAGTATTTAAACAAAATATTTTGTAAATCAGTTGTACAGTTTTTAAAACATTTTCAAAGAGAGAGAGAGAGAGAGAGAGAGAGAGAGAGAGAGAGAGAGAGAGGAGAGAGAGAGAGAGAGAGAGAGAGAGAGAGAGAGAGAGAGAGAGAGAGAGAGAGAGAGAGAGAGAGAGAGAGAGAGAGAGAGAGAGAGAGAGAGAGAGAGAGAGAGAGAGAGAGAGAGAGAGAGAGAGAGAGAGAGAGAGAGAGAGAGAGAGAGAGAGAGAGAGAGAGAGAGAGAGAGAGAGAAACTCCTTGTTTCTGGGAACATGCAAAAACACTGTTTAAAAGTGACGGAAAGAGCGGAATTTTGCTACAAGGGTTCGGGTAAGGGTTAGTTGTAGATCTAGCCCTAGCCCTTGCCCTAACCCTTTTCTCTACAAAAATGCGCTTTTTCCATCCCAAAAACCCATTTGCCTTCTTGGATTCTTAAATCGTATGATACCAAGTGAAGACACTATCCGGCGTCAATAAACGGTTTGAAAACATTCTCAAACGGTTCGTAAAAGACAGTTGACCTAGAAACAAATACAGCGTGACCTAATTCGTCGCCTAGAGGAGACGATTCTTGCGTTTTCAAAGTTACCTTGGATGTGGGGACATTCGCATTTTCCCAGATACCAAACTTTGTTCCCAGATGACCGAACAAAAACAAATATACCTTGTTTCTGGGTACATTTATAAGACTATATATATATATTAAAACTTGTATTTGACTGTAAATTATAAAGATCATGCCTTTTGTGTGTGTTGCTGAATGTTTGCTAGACAACCTTTTGTTACGGACTGTACCGCTGTTGGTGTAGGTGTGCTTTAGATAGTGACAGGTGAAGGTTTTCCCATAATCCTGACAGAGACATGAAGGACCTCTTCTTTGTGTAGGCCAGTTTTCCAAGTGTGGTGCCCCTCTGTCTTTCGCTGACGAGTGGCAGTGGAATGAATACATGAGACTGTTTCTCTTTTCTTTGTGCAGGTTCAAGCTGAGATCAGACTGCCGAAGGCACAAGGCATTGCAGGGCATGTGGCCACCACAGGTACTTGTTGATCCATTGGCATTCGTCAGTACTAAACCTAAACCCCCACTGTATTCAAATGAGAAAAGAAAGTTTTATTGAGCGCTCGCTATCCTCAAAGATGGGATGTGGGGCTATTGTTTTTAACAGAGGGATAGACAACTGCCGGTAGGCAAAATTGTCCGCAGTATAGTATGTTGATTTGCCCAATGTTGTAGCTCTCATACACAAAGAGAAGGAAGAAGATTGAGCACTTGCTGAGGCCAACAGTTTGCTGCATGTAGTGAAGGGAAATAATCCTATGAAACTCCCACCCCGAAGTAGCTGTGGAGTGTAAACAGCAGCAGTGAGAGACATTAGGACAGGAAATAGTCCTGTTAGTCCAGTGTGGGTTCTGGAGATTCGAGGTGCAACAAACCAATAAAGCAGCCGTCTGACTAACAGACAGAGGGACTTTTTGGCTCGTTCCAATTCCCAATGATTTCAAAGTATTTCCAGATATTATATGGACACGGTGTTTGAGTGTTAGGTTATTTTCTTGTTACGCCAGTGGTGTCACATTTTGATGTAGGTGAGGCTGACAATGTGTTGTGTGCCTGTCAGGTACCTTGTTGAACATCAAGGATGCTTACTCTCATCCCCTCTTCTACCGGGGCATTGATGACACCACAGGATTCCGAACCAGGTCAGTTGGATGATTGTAAGGATGATGATATGGATGGATAGATGGTTGGTTGGTAATGATTGATTGGTGATGATGATGATGTTGTCTGCTTGTATAGCACCACTGTGTCCAGTCTATAACAGCATATAAGGTGTGTGTGATTGAGGAAGATAAAGCACCAGAATTTTTTTTTTTTAAAGGAGTGAAATATAACACTGCATTGTCTGCCAACTTTTTTTTTTTTTATCAATGTTTGATGGCTGCTACATAGAAACAATATCTGATTTACACTAAAGAGTGGACCTACCAACACACAAACAACAACAAAAGTGCACTGATAGTTGTTAGCATTAAATAGGTTGCCTCGCTTAGACTTCAATTTGTATGAGATTGGTGAAAAGCCATATTATGCTAGTTTCTAGATGTTACGCTGATGATGTTGTCCATTTATAACGCACGTGTCTCCATCCATTGTGGAATGCTTAGTGAAGAGGGCTGGTGCATGATCTATCTCCATCCATTGTGGAATGCTCAGTGAAGAGGGCTGGTGCATGATCTATCTCCATCCATTGTGGAATGCTCAGTGAAGAGGGCTGGTGCAAGACCTACATCCATTGTGGAATGCTCAGTGAAGAGGGCTGGTGCATGATCTATCTCCATCAATTGTGTAATGCTCAGTGAAGAGGGCTGGTGCATGATCTATCTCCATCCATTGTGGAATGCTCAGTGAAGAGGGCCGGTGCATGATCTATCTCCATCCATTGTGTAATGCTCAGTGAAGAGGGCTGGTGCATGATCTATCTCCATCAATTGTGGAATGCTCAGTGAAGAGGGCTGGTGCATGATCTATCTCCATCAATTGTGGAATGCTCAGTGAAGAGGGCTGGTGCATGATCTATCTCCATCAATTGTGGAATGCTCAGTGAAGAGGGCTGGTGCATGATCTATCTCCATCCATTGTGGAATGCTCAGTGAAGAGGGCTGGTGCATGATCTATCTCCATCAATTGTGGAATGCTCAGTGAAGAGGGCTGGTGCATGATCTATCTCCATCCATTGTGGAATGCTCAGTGAAGAGGGCTGGTGCATGATCTATCTCCATCCATTGTGGAATGCTCAGTGAAGAGGGCTGGTGCATGATCTATTTCCAGACGCCTGAGGCGCCCAGTTGCAGCTTTTTGGGTGCATAGTCTGACGCCCAGATGACTGAGCACTGTCCTGTGCAACTTTGGGGTTAAGAGAGGGGAGGGTTGAGAAGTGACCTTGTTCATGCTGGGTGTATTTGTGTAGCCTGCACTCGCCCGTCTAGGACATGAGTGTCAGGATCTATAAAGTCCATGCGTGGAATGCGTGCGTGCACGGACCTCGGTTTTTACTTTATCAAAAGTGTGGGAGAACAATGCCTCGGATTGTTTTTGTTTTTAAAATTGTTATGCAAGGTGTGTTTTGCTTTTTGTCTTTAGGAACATCCTGTGTTTTCCCATCAAGGATGAAGAAGGTACATTTAGAAATTACTTGATAAGTATTACTTACCAACAGGGTTGTTGCCTGCTTGTAGGACAGAAAATACTAAATTCAAAGAGAGAGAGAGAGTTGCTCTATGAGAAGTGCTGAATGCCAGAATTTTGAATATTGAAGAAAGGAGACGGGGTTTGGGGGAGGAAAATAAGAATTAAGATAAGGTTGGTCATCTGGTGAATAGGCTGTTTTTTTAGTGATACAATTCTGTACTTGTATTTACACACAGTTATCAATTTATCTATGCTCGCAGCATTGTGTGTGTGTTAAAAATTGTTAATAACTGTATTGCTAATTTTGTTGTTTGAAGATGCCCAAGCAGCTCTTTAAGCTGGTAAAGCTCTACACAAGAACCTTTCATTGTCAGAGATGAGAATCTTCCGCCTTTTAGCGGAAATCCGCTCTTTCGGAAGGTCCCAGGGTCATTTTTGAGATCGGTTTAAATCCGGTGAGAAAATTTTAGTGTATATGATTAGGGTGAGTTGTTGATTTTCGATCTCGCAGCTTATTCCCACTCGTTATTCCCATGCGGCTTGTTGTCATTTGGTTCGCTCTCACTTCGTTTTCGTCGATACACCAAGATGCCGTAAAAAGCCAAGATAACCCGAATTCTTTCTTCCGTGTGTCCTGGTAAACGTACGTGGGGCTCTCTTAGATACTAGCCATCGCATTATGGAAGTGACGTTGCATATCTAAGCCTCCCGTTTTTCTGCGCATAAGATTCCGGCTGTTCCCAGACACTCCCGCTGATAGTGACGTCACTTAAATAGGCGCTTGAAGCCCTTTCTCATGCGCTGAGTTGTAGTGCGAACGATGGAACAGCCAAAACATCACGTGGTTGATCAGCCATTGTCTAGAACAAAGCGCGACTTATAAAATGCTTCGAAAACTAAATCCTGCAGAAAAGGCTCTTGCTACCCACATCTACAGTGGTGTAAAAAACAAGTGGAACTTTTTTAAGTGGTTAGAAGAAAAGTTGAACACAACAGTCTTAATTCGTTTGAAGGACAAAAAGATCGAAAGAAATTTGGAGTTGAATGCAGAGGCAGAGAAACAAGCTAGACTGGCTCATAAGAAAGCTCTGACTGCCCGACTTCAGGTGTTGGTGAGGAAGAGAAGTGAGATTAGAAGTCAAAAGCCACCAGCCAGGAAAGCAAGAACTGGATAGTTGCCTGGCTTCAGTTATAAAATACATCCACAAGTACATGTACATAGTTCATTCAATAATTGTGTGTGTGCAGACTGTATAGCATGTTGGTACCTGCCAGTTTTTATTTATACTTTTAACAATTCTTCAAAAAAACATGAGAATGTTGTATACACAAAGAACTGTAATCCTAGTGCATGACGTAATTGTAAACTTCAGCCTGACTTCAGTGCCTGACTACAACTTCAAGGCTGAAGTTGTTCATAATGTATAATTTATATGATTATAGCATCAGAACTGTTTTAGGAACTACTGCCTGAAACCATCCGTATTTCTGCTTTCCTTGTTGTGGTTTTTCCAAGACATTATCTTGAAATTGTAAACCTTGTTTGAACAGTCAATTGAGGTATTTATGATTTTATTGTTTGGTGTGACCGTAAGAGTGTCAGTGAGGCTTCAAACTGATTCTATGTATAAATGTACAACTCTGTTTTGGACAGTAATTATGTGCATTGGTAAAGCCTTGTCTTGTCATTGGTATTTAAACCATTCTTGTCTGCAGTCAAAAGGAATGTTTGTTTAATACAAGGCTTAACTGATGTTTGAAATAAATTCATTAGGCCTATGTGTTGAACTGTGGAGAGCTAACAACAGCATTTTAGTACCACAAAAACAACTGATCTGACCCCATAAAATAAGGCTCAGAATGCATAGATTTAAACCATCTTTTCAAAAATTTTCCGGGGGAGCATGCCCCCCCGGATCCCTTAGCATCGCGTACCTGCGAACTTTTTTTGAATTTTTCCTCCTTTTTGTCATTTTAGGATTCTCATCTCTGCATTGTAAATTGTGACCTCACCTAAAACAAAATACAGATAGGTAGCGGAGGTGTACAATTTCAATTGTTTGTGGTTTACTACGTTACATCTGTACTGTTTAGTGTGTATTGTTTGGAAGGTGTGGTGTTGGGCGTGGCTCAGCTGTGCAACAAAAAGACGGGGACCTACTTCACCACCTTCGATGAAGACATTGCATCTGCGTTTGCTGTCTACTGCTGCATCAGCATCAGCCATGTAAGTCTTGGAGCTAGGTGGTAAATTAATGTTAATTTGAGCCTTTTGAGTCTTGGTGTCAAGTGGCAAGCATTACATCTTAGACTTACCTTTTAAGTCTTAGAGTTAAGTGGCAAATATTACATTTTAGACTTACTTTTGAGTGTTGGAGTCTTGCAGCTTGAATATAACATTTAAAACATAATAATAATAATAATAATAATACAGGATGCTATGTACGCGCCTTTCCCCAAGGCTCAAAGCGCGGCGATCTATACCAACATACACGCTCACCTGTCTCATTTACCCTCACACACACCAAATACACATACATCACTCAAACAGGTGGTGTAAAGGCAGGGAGATCGCTATTAGAAGACGGAAGAAAATCAAATTTTTATTTTTGAAATTTTTATATTGACTGCATCCTGTACCATTATTGAAGGGAGGGAGGAAACCGGAGTGCCCGGAGAAAACCCTCGGTGACCTCAATAGTCTCGTACCTAAGTCACATACGTTCGCCCCTTGCGGGAATCGAACCCGCGACCTTCGGCATAGGAAACCGGCGACTTATCCACTGCGCCACGAGGCCACCCCAACATAAGACATGTATTTGTCCAAGATTTCACATTTGAAAAGATATTTCCGGCCTTGCATAAACTTGGGCTTCATTTTCGGAGTCTTGGATTTATTTGGCAAATGAATATTACCTCTTTAGCTTACATTTTGCAATCTGCTTGTCTCGGAGTGATGTTGCAATGAATGTTGCATTTTAGGCTTATCTTTTGGAGTCTTGGAGTTATGTTTCAAATGAATATTTCATTTTGGACAACTTTTGAGTCTTGGAGTTCAAGTCGCAAATACTGCATTTCAGTTTTCCTTTTGGAGTCTTGCAGTTGCATTTCACTCTTACCTTTGGAGTTTTGGAGTTAATTTCAAACTTTTTGAGTTTTAGAGTTAGGTTAATTTTTTAAAGGCATATTTTGTTTCTTGAATCTTGTTTGAATCATTGTGGCTTATTTGATTTATGGAATGACAGTGTGCGGGTTTGCATTAAGGGTGCATATTGTGCTTGCCAGTGTTATCATGATGGACCAGTGTCTTGATGAGCTCTTTTGAGTTGGAAAATGCGCTATTTAAAAATAGTATTTCACCTTTATTTTCATTTTGGTGTATGGATGCTTGTACTAACATTGATTTTCTTACAGACACAGCACAAGCAGATGATGCGGCTGAGCTTATTCTGTCCTGGTTTCATTTTGCGTTGCTGAGTTATTTATGAATATTTATTTATTTCATTCATTTTTGCAGGCCATTTAATATAGCGCCTATATCTAACAATTCTATCAGTCATGTCTTTGTGGCTCTCTGTTTTAAAAGTACAGTTGATGTGACTGACGGAGGAGGTGGGATGTTGCGTGTTGTGTGCCTAATGCAGCTGCGGTTGTTTTCAGTCATTGATGTACAAAAAGGTGATTGATATTCAATACCGAAACAGTCTGGCCAATGAGCTGATGATGTTCCACATGAAGGTAATGCCGTCCGCCGCTTCAGGACATCGTGGACATGTTGCATGACTTGTGTAGCTGTCTGATCTAGACTAGCGCTCTTAGTCTTTTGGCTACTGACTGTGGTGAAAGTGATCACTACACTCTCTTGTCCCACTCAAACAAACAAAAAGCTGCAATAAACTTTTATCAAAGTCAACCTTGGGCATATGGTTTTAGCTGTAGTTGTAGTACACCTTAAGAATCTGAGTCATTTCTCAGCAGTTATTAGTGTGATGCATAGCAGCATTCGCTCGAGTTGGGTAAAACGAAGGAGAGTTTATTGCACACTTTTATCACCTGATCTAATCTCACTTTGTTTGGCCTTTCTTCACCTTTTTTTTTTTTTCGTTTTTGTTTGTTGTGTTTGTGGTATGCTGCACATTTGTTTTTTGTTTTTTGTTTTTACATCAACTCTTTTGTTTTTATTTGTGGACTGTAGGTACGTCTAGTGGCAGATAATTTATGTTGTTGCCTCCCACTTACATGCAAAGAAAGCTTACATGCTAGCCCAGGTCTAAACAACGTCCATGTCGCTTACGCTTCATTATTTTATCCTTTTTTTTTTAAATAGCAATTTCTTTTTTAGATCATTACTCCTCCACTTTCCTGGGTTGATTATTCCCGTCTGCTGTAATGCCAAGGGTGTGTGTGGATGTTAACTCGTTGACGTTCCTCAGCCTAAGCTGCGAGTTTCTGTCTCTGCGTTATGTTCAGCAGCTGGAGCTACGGAGGAAATTTCTTTTTGTAGCGAGACAGATTGTATAGTAAGGTAGGGGAGAATAATTGTCACCTAAAGTTTTACCATTTTCCAACCCAAATTCCTATACTTAGACCGTGTATTGCTGTTTATGGATTAGTTGGCAGTTAGTGAACAGAAGTATGTTAGTTTTTTGATCTTGGCGAGATAGGACATTGCTCACAACTGTATGTAAATATTTTATTATGTATTTTAACTCATTGATGACATGGACAACTGCAGTAAACCACAATATAAAGCAGCACCATCTCTTGGTGAGCACTTTTTTTATTCGTCTGACTTTTTTTTATTTTGGACATTTACATAGATATTTTGATGGCTTGTGAGCAAAACTTACATATCATAACTAGTTATCTAACCACACGGTTACAATATAACCTACCTTACCATACATACATAACATTACTATATAGCTAACTCAGATGGTTTTCTATGATTTAAAAAAAAAAGAGTAAAATTATGTGCGTCGCAACATTGTGCATGACCATTATGAGCCTGTCACCAATGAGTGAAACTTTAGTGTTATTTCTCTATGAGCGAAGCTGATGATGCATGATATGATTGTAGACAACGCGTGTTCATTGGCATTGTGTTGATCCGCTTGCAATGCCTTTTTGAAGCATTTGTGAAGGAATGAAGGTTTAACGTCTACACCCACCATTGGCGATATGGCAGATAGGGATAACCATCCCAGAAAACAAGGGGTAGGGACCTAAATCAATACTGAACCACCAGAGCAATCATACTGCTAAAATGGACAGTGAAAATTGGCCACTTTTTATTTGGCCTTTGTGAGGTCATTTGCCTGTAGTGGGAGGTGGCAGCACAAATGTATATACTTCTTGTTTTCATGAAGAACACTTTCTGTCATCTCAGTAGCTGACTGTTTATTTTTTTGCTTGTGAATGTGTGGTTTTTCCAGTGTCTGATTTACAAGAAGTTGCAAGATACACAGCACCGACATATGTTAGCCAATGAACTCTTGATGTTCCATATGAAGGTCAGTCTTGGAATTCAAGCTTCTCTTGACAGAGTTTCATTTGGTTTGGGATTTTTTTGCTTGTTCCCTTTGCTTGGAACGCCTGTGGTTTTTTTAATACGTTTTTATATATGTTGTTTTGACTTCTAACTGGGTGGTGGCGTTGTAGGATAAAGATGGTAACTCCTTCTGTGGGGATTTCTCTACATAGGTAAATGTTATGGAAATGTTCTCAAACACACAGGTTGTGGTGTATATATACCTTTATTGCGCATTTGGCAGATATTGTACATAGTACAAAGTAAATGTACTCCCAATTCTTGGTTGTACACACAGTTTGATTTAGGCACAGTTTGTCTCACATAAACGTTGTATTATTATAACCTCATATCTACTGATTTTAAATCACTGTACTGTAGCTTAACTTTCCAAAATATCTTGTATGTTTACTAGAATTTATTCAGTCCCTCAAAATATTCGCCATAATCTTTGAGTGCAGTGAACTACTTTCCATTTGCATATAATTTAATCTGTATTGAAGATTTCTATGCCATATGTCATCTTGCTGGTGTGAAAAAGCAGTTTGCTCAATGTCTCCTTGCTGCTTAGTGAAAATGTGACTCATGCTGATTTTGTAAGAAACTGAGACAGAAGGATTTTGAAACAAAATAATCAAGGACATAAATCTGTAGGATTTTTCAGGTCCTAGGTCCTGTATGACCCCCTCACCCCCACCCCTCCCCCCTACCTCCCTCCAAAAAATAAAATAAAATAAAATAACACAGAAAAGCAAGCACATAACTGAGACAAAATAATGAAGTGCTAATACACTTCTGTCTTGGTCTCATCAATTCCAAGCCGCTTCCTTCTGTTGCTCCGAGTTTGTGTTTATACTGATTTATTCTTTTGTTTTAATACCTACATTTTATGTTGATATACTGTTAGTGTGTAGTTGTGGTGTTTGTTTGTCATTGGTTACTTTCACTTTTTATGATGTTCATAATTTCCTGTGAACGTTTTACACACTTCATTATGCACTAAATACTCAATTCTGTCACACTAGTCTTCACTCTGTACTAACTTTGCTTGACTGTACATAAACGTCAAAATTAAAATACTGCAGAGTGCTCAACCTATTCCTTAACTTCTAACCTCACTAACTTGTTGGAGTGGCTGTGGAAGTGTGTGATAATTTGTATTAATTTTGTTCCTTGTTGGAAATCTTTTTTTAATTTACAGACTTGTCTGGAAATACTTTGAACTAGTCAGGATCAGAGTGAGCCCAATGTCGGTCGGTCAATCTTGCTGTCATTTCATCAGTCCGCTGCTTGCCATTTCTCTAGTACTACTGAACAGATTTTGATCAAACTTTGTAGGAACACTATCTAGGGTAGTTTCCGGCCTCCTGCTCTATCGTATTTGTTCTACCTCAAAAGTCAAGATTGTTAACCCTTAGCCTGCTGACATGTTTTTCCTGCTCTGTGCTAAAGAAAAATTTGACTTACGATTAAAAACACACATGCCTTATTATATATGCCATTGTTGCTAAAGTATTACACCTAGATATATAAAAGAATATATGGGTCTGTCTACAAAGCTGAGCACCGCGAGGGGTGCTGCTTTTCTAGATAATATTTATCACAACAAGCTGCTTATTTGCCTTTCCTTTTGCTATTATCTTATTTAAAAATGATCGGAGAGATAGTATTAATAATTTCAAGACGAAAATATCTATAGAACCTTTGTATTTGCTTTGTAAATGTCTGAAAGTGGCCTAAAATTTGACCTAATTTTGTGACATGAGAATGACCGGGTTTTCTTTTAAGTGTTTACATAAATAAAGATGTCAAAGAACACGTAAAATTATTATAATCTAACTCATTAGTAATAGTTTAAACATGCACAATACTTACAAAAACAATTTGTTTTGTATTTTGTGTATTATAGCCGGAGTAAATTTGGATGTCGAACGTAACGCATGGTTTCCGAAACAGGCAGAATGTTTTCAAAAATTGATCTTTGTCTTAAGCGCAAGAATACATGTTTTTTTTAGAGTTGTCTTTCTTGGTGGTATGTTATGAATGAATTCCAATGTTTACAAATAACAATTTAGTCGTTATGTAAATGCTTTGATGGTCTGAAAAGCATCGGTTGACATCGTTTCCAGATTTTCGTGTTACGTTCGACTACACACAAATTTATTTTGCTTATTTCAAAGCATACCTAGTAGAACTATTTTAATGACGTAAAGTAGGCCTCATTAGCGGATTGATATATACACTCGTCCCTTCTCGCATGGTTTCATTTTATGCGGGGAATCTTTTTCATTGTGTGTGGTTTCCGAGTATCACGTAGTTGTTACGTTCGAAAACGCACGCAGTGTCACCAAGAAAACTGACTCTTTACGGTAAGATTCTTCATGTTTATATAATATTTTATGTTTATTTAGTTGTTAGGATAAGTTTAATTCGACTGTGGTGCCTATTTTAATGAAAATAGATCTCCGGCTAGTCTAACGTAATTAAAAGCCAAGAAACCATTATTTTTTTGCCGTTTCTTGTTCCGATGGATGATGAGATCCGTTCAAAATTTGTTAATGAATAAATAAAAATGCTCTTTGAAACAGCAGTGACAAGTAAACTTATTTAAATTTATTATTTGACTTGATTTGGATACGCTAAGTTTGATAAATATTATTTAGCCGAATATAATTTATCGTCAAGCTTAATTTGGTTTCCGTGTTACATTGGACATTATTTTTTAAAATAAGAACCAGATTTTTTTTAATAGAGACCTGTAAGATCTCACTTTTATTTTGTGATTATGTTATAATATTATACACAATTTGTATGTGCAGTAGCTGTTTCAGGTTGTTTCATTTTAAATATAAAATAACTTTTAACGATTAAAATTTGTAGAAAATTGATCGACTTGATAATGTATCAATAGATAAACTTCTTTACTAATGTAAACATTTCTTTTTAATCTTATATCTATTTGATAGCAAATCTCTTTATAAATAAAGATTCTTTGCCAACTTTATATATATATATTGTTGGTTTTTAAGTACTATTTGGTTTCCGTGTTACATTGGACATTTCGTTGAGTGTGTACACTAAAGGTCTGACTACATACATATAAGGTCAAAACTTATCTTCTAACCTGCATGGCATGATCACACACATACTTATCTTTCAAATAAACCACAAAATGTATGTATTTGACAACTTTTATTTTTGGGCACCCATGTCACAAAAAGTGAACCAACTTTGTAGACAGAGCCATATCAAATGAAAGGAAATTGAATAAAGATTCCAAAGAACAGACACAAAAAAGTGTAAGTTTGTTGGTTATTACAATTATGGGATGGAAAGTTAGGGGCATGAGCAAACAAATTCACACTAACTCAACTGCACACCCATTCTTGAAGTCATACGCAAAAAATTGCAAAATAAAAATAAGATTTATTACCAAAAATTACGTGAACCAAAATGGACTGTAATCAAAGCCTGATAAGCTCCTTTCGCCACTATCTTACGCTCACTGCCACCAAAACCCTAGTCTGCGCTCTCGTCCTTTCTCGTCTTGACTATTGCAACTCTCTCCTCGCTGGCTCCCCAAAACACATCATTGACAAGCTACAAAAGGTTCAGAACTCAGCAGCTAGACTAGCATTCCGAGCCAAGAAACGCGATCACATCACACCTCTACTACATTCCCTTCACTGGCTTCCTGTGCAAGCACGCATAGAGTACAAACTCTCTGTTCTCTGTCACAACTTCTTCACAGATTCTTGTCCCTCCTACCTTGCTGATCTACTGTCTGTCTACTCCCCTTCACGCACTTTAAGATCTTCTGCCGACACTCGCACACTCAAGGTTCCCGTCACCCGCACTAAGACATACGGCCAACGTGCATTCGCTTACTCCGCACCTAAGCAGTGGAACTCCCTTCCCTCCCATATCCGCAACATACAATCAACACAAGCATTCAAAAAGGCCCTCAAAACCCACCTCTTCAAACTTCACTATTCAGAATGATCTGTATCCCGCTGCCATTCTCTCCTCTTTGTCTCTGTCTGATCCGTAAGTGTATACACGGCTGTACATATTTATACTGTTTTTCCTCCTGGGCCTAACCGGGCATATAAATAGCTGTGAATATGTTTTTGCTATTCTATTTGTCTTTTCTGTCATTTGTGTACATAGTTGTAAATTGTAATTTGTGTACATAAGTGTAAATAATTTGTACCCTTACTGCTCTGTCTTTTGGTGTATTGTAGCGAAAGCGATGTTTTATCGAGTGCATGTACTTATATGTAATGACTATGTAAAGCGTGGTGAGTCTGGTCATAGGCTGGAGTATCCGCTATATAAAAATCCGTTATTAAATACAGAAATAGTCTGTGTAAAAGGCAAATAATATTATTATAGATCTAGTGAAAATAACTAAGTTTTTTCCCACCTACCGTCGTCTGCTAAAGATTGTAGGCGGCGATCTTCTTCTTCGTCCGAATCGTAATCACTCCCTCCAGCCTCCGTCAAATAAATATCACCCGCATCAAAATCTTAATTCCCACTATCATCATCAAAGTTTTCTTCCTGAAACATTTGCGCCACCTCTTCTGCCGTGTATGTTCTGCGTGCCATGATGGCGATGAACGAGGCGGAAAATTTCGCCACCAACAAGTGCTTCGACACGTGCTTTTTGTTTGAAAATTACCTCTAAACCAAAAGATTTTTATTTCCAAAACATTACAGTTGAAGGGAAACAACTTTAGTTTCATAATCATGACCAAGGATTTATTTTATAAACGCTTTTACCTCCCTTATACTATCGCCGTACAACGTACAGATACATCGCATTAGGCTTGCGTTAAATACCCCGTGCTACGTACGTTTACAGCGCAGCCTAAAGGTTAAGGTCAATTATTTGCTGTACTTGTTTTGAAATGTATCTTAAGAACGACTGAAACAATTTAAATAATTTTTGGTATGCAAGTACTTAACATCATGGCCAACCATTCAGTGTTAAGTTGGTTAGTCAGTCGCTCTGTTGACCTGAATGTGAATTTTCTAATCAAAACAAGTATTATCTTAAAATTGGCTTCAGAGATTTAACTCTTTGCCTGCCAATCGACGATATATCGTCGATCTGAGCCACCATGTTTGTGCCAATCGACGATATATCGTCGATTTCAGTATTCCGTTTCGTTCCGTTTTTTTGCGCAGTCCAATCCAAGTTTTATTTTAACCAAAGAGAGATAACTCTTCCTACTTTCGTTCTCGATCGACACGCGCGTGGTTTCTTCAAATTGATTCGTTTTTAGAGTGTTTTTTGTGCATTTTACTAAGCATTGTGATGGGCACAATCGACAGTGTGTCAAATTCTGCTAATAATCAATATAATTTCAAACTGTAAAGTGTATTTTGATCCTAAATAAATTTTCTTTCTGGTGTGTGAAGCTGATTCAGTGATTGGAATTATTCCTCCAGATTTTTTTTATCACTGTGGTATGTAGAAATATTCTTATTTTATTTTATCATTTCAAAAAGATCAACATGCTTTTAAAACACATATTTCAATAACATAATCAAATTAACATTTTTGTGGTTTTTTTTCTTATTCTTCACTCTTTTACCTTTAATTTGATATGAAATATGTCTATTTAACAACTATTATTGAAAGAACAGTAGCTTAAATGCCTAAGGTACTGAACTTTCTTTCCGGTGCCAGAGAAATGTCTGGCACAAACGTGGAAACATGCCTGGCAGGCAAAGAGTTAATTATTTTTATTATGCAGGTACTTGAACTACTTCTCAGCCTTTAATTTATTGTAATTCATATTTGCACTTTGTCAAAGGTCAAGGTCAGTGAAGGTCATAATTTTTTATACAAGTTTTGCTCTGTATCTAAAAATTTGGCTGAAGTGATTTTGATCAAGTTTGGCTTGCAGATTTTTCAAGAAATGGTCAGTTGTGCCATTTTGCTTTTGTAGGATAACATTGAGACAAAAACGGGCCTAAGAAAATGTGTGCTTTTGAAAATGCTTTTTTTCTGAACTATGTGTGAGTCAGTCTGGATATACATTTGAATGGTTTGCTGTCTTGTTTTTATTTACAGATTTATTGTACAGATCTTCTTCTGTTTTAAAATTAGTATAAGTTATAATTGAAATATATTTATGAAAATATGACATGCAGTTTTCAGCATCAGTACATTTTATTTATGAAACAATAGGAACAATGATAATGATGATAAATTTGTCAACAAATCAACAGCGATTCAGGACATAATATTTTATGACGATACTGTACAGTTAACCACAATCAGTAGTCTCAAATCTGTTTATAAAATGGGCATGATGTATGGAAGTTACTATTTTAAAAGTATGTTCTGACGTTGATATTTATTTGTAAACAGCAAATTCCAGCAGAAGAAGTGCGTGAATTGTCAATGCAAGGGTTGCCAGATGTGCATGTCTTCGACTCAGAATTTGACAAGTTTTTCTATGCCCCCCGTCTCCTTCCCGAATCTCGTACCGCAGGGGTGAGTGAGAATTAAATGTGTCAAATCATAATACATTTTGATGAGAGGGAAAGATAAAACTGTAGCAAAGCAATATAGTGAAGGCAAATGTCTTGTTTTTATCAGACAAAAAAGTTGTATCATATTGTATTGTATTATAGAGATATGCATAATTATTGTCTTACACTGGTTTAAGATCTACATATTTCAATTGTTCCGTTACCGACATATAAAATCTTTCTTACAGAAAAAGCATGGACTAGGTAGAATGTTAATTGTATTGTCTTGTTCGTAATTTCAGGCTTGTCAAGCAATGTTCGAAGATCTGGGCTTCATCAACAGATGGAGGTTGAAATCGGACACACTTGCCAGGTAAAATTGAACTTCTTTAATATAATGAGAGTATAAACCGAGGTCTTGTCTGTGTGTCGCATATATTCCATCATAACGGACTTTAAAGATCCTGACGCTCATGTCCAAGACGGGTGAGTGCCGGTAAGAAGAACACACCCAGCATGCACTTGGTCCTTCTTCCCCATCCCTGGCTGGCCAGGATAGTGCTCAGTTGTCTGGGCATCAGACCATGCGCCCAAAGGATGCGGGTGGGCGTCTTGGGTGGTTTGAGTTAGATCCTGTATCGGCCAGTGCCTAGAGTCTGGTCAAGTATGGCGAGATAAGTGCGCTATACAAATCCTCAGTAATAAAAATAATAATAATAATAATAATAATAATTGGGGTGGCCACGTGGCGCAGTGGATAAGTCGCCGGTTTCCTATGCCGAAGGTCGCGGGTTTGATTCTCGCAAGGAGCGAACGTATGTGACTTAGGTACGAGACTATTGAGGTCACCGGGGGTTTTCTCTGGGCATTCCGGGTTTCCTCCCTCCCTTCAATAATGGTACAGGACGCAGTCAATATAAAAATTTCAAAAATAAAAATTTGATTTTCTTCCGTCTTCTAATAGCAATCTCCCTGCCTTTACACCACCTGTTTGAGTGATGTATGTGTATTTGGTGTGTTTGAGGGTAAATGAGACAGGTGAGCGTGTATGTTGGTATAGATCGCCGTGCTTTGAGCCTTGGGGAAAGGCGTGTACATAGCATCCTGTATTATTATTATTATTATTATTATTATTATTATTATTATTATTATTATTATTATTATTATTATATAAACTTAATATATTCTCCTTATTGGCCGATGAATAAAATATTCAAATATTATTTCATTGGGCTGTGAGTTGGACTACAGATACATTGTTGTATTGTTCAGATGAGAGTATAAACCAAGGTTTAGTCTGTGCATGCATTCATTCCATTCCACAGACTTTGAAGACTTTGATGTTTTACACAGGTAAGTGCCAGATACACCCAGCAAGCACTAGGTCCCTTCTCTTCCATCCCCAACCAAAGATTGTGCTTAGTTGTCTTGAGGTAGACCCTGTATGGCGCTCTATTGAAAGGATTGGTTAAATAAAGGAATTTCATGTTTGTTTGTGTTTGCAGGTTTCTTCTGATGGTGAAGAAAGGCTACCGGAACCCTCCTTATCACAACTGGATGCACGCCTTTGCAGTGGCGCACTTTGGCTACCTGTGTATCAAGAATCTCAAACTGGACCAGTACTTGCAGTGAGTTGTTCCTCAAACATATTGTCCTCTACACACCTAGGTGCAAGAAGGTTGCAAAATGTGGTATAGCAGGGCTAGAAATTAACTTTTTTCTTTGGGGGCCACCGGGCCCCTTGATTGAAAAATTTGAGGGCCCACAAGCAACTTTCGGGGCCCAACTTGAAAAATAATGCAAACCAAAAACAAAAGAATTATTGACAATATAATAAGTAGAAAGTACAATTTGTCTGATAATCTAAAATAAAAACAATTGAATTTCCAATTTTGCTGAGTGATGTCATTTTTATTTGCCTTTTCTTTCACTTTCAAACATTACCAACAAAAAAGGGGAAATAAAACACACACACATTCAGTGACTAGTGAGCCTGAAATGGCCATTAAACAAAATAGAAAAACATCAAGTGAGTCTCTTGTATAATACTTTTCAGTTTTGAGACTCTTTTTGCAGCCTGCGCCCGACACGGCACACAGAATAGCACTTCTTGGCCGTCCTCGTTCACTTCAAGGCCATGCCATGGAAATCTTTTTTTCCACCCTTCATTGTAGTTCCTTGATCTTTTTTCCTCTTCATACTTCTTTTTTCTCTCTTTTTCTTGTTCTTTCCTTTCGTCAACGTTTTCTTCTGGCGTCTTTCGCTTCCCAAAAATTGGAAAATACGCCATCGCCGATTGTTTAGCAACTGTATGGCGACGATGTGTAGCCATACTTTCGTACTTGCAAAGATGGACATTTTGCGCTTATGTTGTGCCATAGCCTTTTGTTTATTATATTAAAAAGATAGTGAAGTGTATATTAAACTTTTTAGTGCAAAATTAAAGGGTTTTCGCTTCTTTTCTCTGTTTTTTTTTTTTTGTCCAAATTTAGGGCACCGGTGTGGGTTGCTTCCCTTGGCCCAAATACGAAACTGCCGAGTAGAGCTAGCTGTAGCAGACGAATTATTTTGCGGGCCAAGCGGGCCCTTCGTTTTTCAACTTTCCGAGCCCGAAATCAACTTTGCGGGTTTTTGGCCCCGGGCCCTCGCTAATTTCGAGCCCTGTATAGTGTTCATCTTCAGTTGTCTGTGTTGAAGGAGAATTTGACGTAGTCATTTTGGTGGCAGGAATAGCTTGGTGGTCAGGGCACATACACCTTGTGTGCATACATCTTGGAAGACGTGGTTTAGAATCCTGACTTCACACTAGTGTGTGCATATATTGTAGATATTAGTGGCCAGCGCTTTGAGAAGCTCTCTGAGCTTGTAAATGCGCAATATAAGAACAATCCCTTTCTCCCCCCCCCCACCCCACTTTTTTTCATGATATTACATGTCTAAGTACATTCATTTAAAGGAAAAAAATAATAAAATGTGGGTATGAGTTTTGCGTTCAAAATTAATTGTAAAATAATGATATTAGACCTGTCTAAGGTTTGT
The DNA here is from genome assembly GCA_036898135.1 of Oncomelania hupensis. Classification (NCBI taxonomy): domain Eukaryota; kingdom Metazoa; phylum Mollusca; class Gastropoda; order Littorinimorpha; family Pomatiopsidae; genus Oncomelania; species Oncomelania hupensis. The sequence goes on along the minus strand of CM072518.1, from coordinate 6,525,338 downwards.
CATTGAAAGGTGAAAATGGGCTGCAAATAAGGTCTTACTTGGATGATTTTGTCTGCTTCAAGGTAGTTATGTCATGTGTTTGTGCAGAGATATAGAGCTGTTTGCACTGTTCGTGTCCTGCTTGTGTCATGACATTGATCACCGAGGCACCACAAATTCATTCCAGGTCAAATCTGTAAGTTGCCTTTTTGTTACCCTCTAAATATTTTGATGTGAAATTCTTGAGATATAGGACAGATTACTGTTACTTATGCTTGCAATAGATAAATCAAAAACAGATATAGTTTATATCAGGTGTGATCAATCTATTACAGATTTAGAGTTGTAGCCCTATTGTGAACAGTTTATAGAATTACCTGAGGTTTTAGTAGTATCTATTGCCCCCTTTTTGGAAGCTCTGGTTTTCCTTTTCTTGAGCTCTTCTATTCTTTTCAGATTGTGTGAGACGTATGTTTTGCATGAGAGCCTATGCAGGAATTCCGGATTTGTGATATATATATATATATATATATATATATGTTTCGACAGGCGCACTGTGGGAAGAAATGGTTTAACACTGATTATAGAAACAGATAATGGATAATAGTATAGACCATGACAAAAGTTGAGAACTCAACATGAACTCCTGGGTATGAGTGACATGTTGTGATTTGTTGTTTCAGCAATCTGTGTTGGCTGCCCTGTACAGTTCTGAAGGATCCGTAATGGAGGTAACTGTTATACTGACCTTAAATGATGTCATTTAATAAATTGATTGAGAGCATTCCATCAATGCTGCGTCTTGTCTCTTCACTCGCCTCCAAGTTTGACATATTCAGTCATGAGTTTTGTGTGTATGTTGTTGTGTGCATGTATTTTTTATTTTTATTTTTTTATTTTATTTACCTTATTGTCCCTTTTTTCATAGGCATGATAGGGAAATCCTGGGCCGCCTCCCCTAAGGAAAGCGTAGTCGCAGCCTGTGGCGCGCCCAAACCCAACCTACCTAGCATTAGTTGAAATGTTGAAATTTTGCTGGGGGAGCAAACCGGAGTACCCGGAGAAAACCCCCGAGATGTTGCCCGAGTTGAAAGTAAATAATATTCGGAGAAACATAACGCCCAGATACTGGATCGAACCCACACCTGTCAGGCGCCATTGGTTTCTGGCCTGTGGACAAGACAAGTTAGTCCCGCCTTAGCCCACTTGGCCACAACGCTCGTAGTGCAGTGTATTGTAGTCCTTGTAATAAATTTGGACTGTGTACTTCATTCTATAGTACAGTGAATTAACCAGCATTGTATGATGTTTAAGTTATTTCTGTTTATGTCTTTATATATTTATTTTATTTTGTGATTTATTTATTTATTTTCAGAGGCACCATCTGGCTCAGAGCATGTGCATCCTCAACACGGAAGGGAGCAACATTTTTGAGAACCTGACTAGCAAGGTACTGTACACTTTATTTTTCCCTGCTAAGACATATACCCCAACAATCCTACTGTTGTGTGAGGTCTGTTTGGGTTACACAACAACCTTTGCATTGACTAACTGGCAATACTAGGCTCTCTTTAATAAATACAATGATCATTTGTTTGGCACTGGTGTTCTGCACAATTGAGATCTTGAGTTATTGGGGCGATTTGCCTGGGTGATATTGTGTGCCTTGCATCAGACCTAGATGCATGGTTCTTAATTAAAACTTCAATTTGTGGCAAGTCTGTGAGAAATTTGAAGATTTATGAGTTAACAACAACTTGCACATTTTCCATGACCTTTTCCTTTCAATTAAGTTTTATGTAATTTGTGTTTTTTGTTGTGTGTCGCTGCCATTGGGAAATGATTTGTAAATGTGTTTGTTTTAAACTGACGTAACTAACAGGAGTACCAGGCTGTGCTAGATCTGATGAAGGACATCATTTTGGCCACAGATGTTGCTCACCATTTACGCATTTTCCCTCAGCTGGAAGAAATGGCACAGAGTATGCCTTTATTTGATTAATTATTTTATTTATTTTATGTTGCGCCCTCTCCTGGAGATGATGGTGATGATTGACTGATGATGATGAGGAAGAGGGTGGTGATGATGATGTTGATGACGATGATGATGATGATAGTTGTACTTATGCTGATGACGGTGTTGACGTTGACTGTGAGCCATGGTTAAGTCTGAATATTACATGTGAAATTGTGGTAGAAATGATGGTTTACTTTGCGTGTGAAGTTGTGGTAGAAGTGATGCATTTTACCTGTGATGCTAGGGAAGTCATTTGAACTCTTCAAAGGAAAAATAATATGATGTGAGGGATGTTAATGTGATATTATGGAATGGAAATATAAATGAATAAGCATTGAGGTTTAATGTCTGCACCCATCATTGAGAACAAGGGGTAGGGACCTAAATCAACATCACAGCAATCATACTGCTAAAATGGAAAGTGACAAATTACCACTTTTTTATTTCGCCTACCATGGGACTCGAACATGGGTCATCTGTGTGCCAAAAGTATGCTCTACTACTTGAACTATGGCGGTGGGACCAAGGGAAATAATGTGATATAGTGTTAAGGAAGTATCTGATAAATTGTGAATTAATGTTTATTTGAGCAGATATTTTAAAAATCCATCGTTCTTTTTGTTTTTTAATGTTAGGAGTATTTCAGTAGTATTGCACTGTCTTCTTTAACCTATGAAAGTTGACGTGGTGAATCGTTCTTTTTTTTTTTTTTTCCAGAAGGCTACAAGAAGACCAACAACAAACATCGCAACTTGTTGCTGTGTCTCTTGATGACGGCTTCCGACCTCTCTGACCAGACCAAGAACTGGGACACACCAAGCAGATTGCGGTCAGTAGAAATATCTTGTTGCTGTCAGTCCTAACCTTTGACCAGCCTTTGCTTTCAGGGTGTAAACATTTCATTTCTGTATTTCTTTGCAACGAAATAATGCTGACACTTATTTTGGAACAAGTAAAGCTCTTCTATTTTGGGGGAATATATGACTTTTCAGATCAGCGAAAACAAATTCCACAATGTGTGTGTGTGTGTGTGATTTTCGGTAGTTTGAAGTAAAGCAAAGTTGAAGAAGTCATTGAAAGTAGATTTTTGATCTGATGAGAGAGGGAGTGAGAGGCATGCAGGCAGAGGGTTTCTAGGCACAAGGTTGTATGAATGAGAGAGTGAGTGAGAGGCAAGCAGGCAGAGGGTTTCTAGGCACAAGGTTGTATGATGAAAGAGGGAGTGAGAGGCAAGCAGGCAGAGGGTTTCTAGGCACAAGGTTGTATGATGAGAGAGGGAGTGAGAGGCAAGCAGGCAGAGGGTTTATAGGCACAAGGTTGTATGATGAGAGAGTGAGTGAGATGTGTGTATTGTATGTATGTATCAGTTTATAGTCCCCTCTCTTCCCGAAAAGGATTTTCAGAGAGGAGACTTGGAAGCAGGCAGAGGGTTTCTAGGCACAAGGTTGTATGATGAGAGAGTGAGTGAGAGGCAAGCAGGCAGAGGGTTTCTAGGCACAAGGTTGTATGATGAGAGAGTGAGTGAGAGGCATGCAGGCAGAGGGTTTCTAGGCACAAGGTTGTATGATGAGAGAGGGAGTGAGAGGCATGCAGGCAGAGGGTTTATAGGCACAAGGTTGTATGATGAGAGAGTGAGTGAGAGGCATGCAGGCAGAGGGTTTCTAGGCACAAGGTTGTATGATGAGAGAGGGAGTGAGAGGCAAGCAGGCAGAGGGTTGTGAGAGGCAAGCAGGCAGAGGGTTTCTAGGCACAAGGTTGTATGAGAGAGTGAGAGGCAAGCAGGCAGAGGGTTTCTAGGCACAAGGTTGTATGATGAGAGAGGGAGTGAGAGGCAAGCAGGCAGAGGTTTTCTAGGCACAAGGTTGTATGCAATCAAAACTTCAAAGGCCAACTGCAAATTCATGGGTTTATTTTCATGAACTAGAGAGCAAGTAGTAGGAATGGCTATAGCCACCTGTGATGTTACTCACAAGAAGAAATGACAGATATTCTGAACTAGTGTAGGGGTTGCCTCTCATTGCGGTTATACCATGTCTGTGGTCCAGGGTGTTTCTCAGCTGCTTCCGCCGGAGAGAATAATGCAGCGTGAGTACACTTCTGTAGGGACACAAAATAATAAGTAAATGTTCAATTATATCTTTCAAACCCTCTTACAATAATATGAATAATATTAATACTGGATGCTAAAAATGCATTTTTTTCCCCACCAGGCTCAAAGCTGGGCAATCTGAGCCAACATACATGGTCACATGTCACACACAGTCTCATACACTCCAAACACACACACACACACACACACACACACACACACATCTAGCACATGTGGTGTAAAGGCAAGGAGAGTGCTGTTGAGAGTTGTAAATGAATCACATTTTATTTTTGAAATGTTAGCTTGGATGTATCCAATACCATTTTGGAAAAGAGGACCCAGAGAAAACCCTAAGCAAGCTGAAAAGCTACAATCATCATCATCATCTTCCTTCCACCAAGGCAATATTTAAGTTTTCCAAGGACAAATTTAGGTTTATGAAAGCAAAGAAAGCAACATTTAGGTTTTTAAAAAGGGAAACTTTTGGTTTCTAAAAATCCAATGGTAGGTTTGATTGAATTGTTGTTATATGGTGAGTGCCGTTCTTGCTCAGTGAGCTGCTGAAGGCATGTGCACAGTGTCTAATTCAATGTCTAATTTCAATTCAACGTACCCACTGCAGCCTGGAATTGAGCCAGTTCGGAAGGTGTGTCCAACTCACCATCTGTCAAATGGGAGAAAGTAATTGTCAGTGTTCTTCTTCATCCATTAACAACCGTGATCTGTAGTTGAGATCATGGACGTGGCATACTGTCGCGACATGTCAGATATTTGATGGGCGATATTGGGTCCGGTGTAGAGGGGTAGGGGTTGGGGTGGCGGCTGTGGGGTTGATGTAGCTGGGGAATTCTGAGCACTTCCAATGCCCTTACTATGAAAGCGGACACCGGACAACCTCAGCAGGCAACTTGTTCCAGTCTTTGACAGGGCAGGGAAAGAAAGATGACTGGTGGTGTTCGGTGCCACAGATAATACAGCGCTACCGTACGCAAGTTTTAGGCATCCAAAGTTCTTGGGGGCAATGGTTTGTGGTTTTAGCGTTTTACACAGGGAAGACAGGGTGTCATGACAAATTTTATCGATAGTTTTTGTCTTTTGTATGAATGTGTGGGTGTGTATATAAACTGTACCTTTTTATTTAGCAATAATAACTGTGTAATATAAAAAGCATCTTGGCACAATTATAGAAATTGCTCAGTCCTAGGCCTGCTACTTACGGATTCAGGAGCAGTATCAGATAGTTCATGTGATATAACTTAAGTAGACATGTTTTTTGTTGCTACTTAAAAAAATAAGAACTTTATAGGGAACAAATATTCTAAAAATGCACTATTCATGATTCCTTGAAAAAATCAGCAAATTGTGGAACACTTCAATAAAAGACATCAGCTAAATAATTACTTTGGGAGGGAGAGGGAGGGGAAAGGAGAGCAATAAAAATAAAGTGAAAGTACTTAGGTTGCCTGCAGCATCCGAGCCGCTAAAGAGCACCATAACTGCGTCCGATGTCAGGCTTGTGGGTGGTGGGCCGTCAGCATTGCAGACACTGAAATAAACAGTCGGCGTCATCATACACTGTGATTGAGTATGCTATGCTATCCTATCTTATTCTATCCTACCCTATCCTATCCCGTAACTCAAAAGTCGTTGGAGCACCACAGATGATTGTTTAACCAGCATACTCCATCTTTCTCTGTCCTCAGCAGTCCTCATGGCTTCAAGCCAGTCCATTCTCACATGTTGTCTCTTCCAACATCTTTTTCTGTCTTCCTTTTCTTCTGCCTCCTTATACAGTGTCTTGCAGGGTGGTCTTCGCAAGTCCTGATGCTCTTGTGATGTGGCCATACCATCTGAGTTTCCGTTCACCAATGCAAGTATGTCATCGTGTTGTCCAATGGCTTGTGTGATGGTCTGTTCGACTTCGTCGTTGGCGATGTGCTGGGCATAAAATATGCCCAGAAATCTTCTGTAGCACTTCATCTCCATGCTTTGTATTCTTCATTGTAGGTCTGCTGTGAAGGTCCGTGTTTCACAAGAGTACAGGAAGATGGAGATAACAAGGGAGGGCAGCAACCTTATCTTGGAAATTGATGGTCTTGTCTTTCCAAACGGACTTCAACCTTGTCAGGGCAGCAGTCGTTTATGCTATCCTGGAGAGGCTTTCCGGTCGGGATCCATTGTCAGATACAATTGCTCCTAAATATTTGAAGCTATGCACCGTCTTGAGTGATTGGCCTTGGGCTGTGATGTCCATGTTGATGCCATTGGTTATGTTGGTCATTACTTCTGTCTTATCTGCGCTTATTTCAATTCCAGAGACTCTGGGGGTGTGGGGTCAAGCCTCTGTACAAACTGTTCAAGTTCTTGTTCTGCTCCAGCCAATCCATCAATGTCATCGCAAAACGGAGGTTGGGGTTTTTCTACCCATTATGCTGACTGTGCCTTTATGATCTGCAAAGGCATCTGACATTATGCACTCTAGAAAGATGTTGAAGAGTATTGGAGGGAGTAGGAGTCCTTGAAGCATGCCAGTTGTTGTTCTGAACCACTTCCCGATGGCGCTGTTGTGGACTGCACTAGTAGCCTAATCATACAGGCTTTTAATGACTTTAATAATGTTAGGACTGATGTTGTACACTCTTATGTTTACCCACCGAGCTGCATGCCAGACTCTGGCAAACGCTTTCTTGAAGTCTACAAACACATGATATAGATGTTGTTGCTGCTGTAGGTATTATTATTATTATTATTATTAATTATTATTATTATTATTATTATTACTACTACTACTACTACTACTACTACTACTACTACTACTACTACTACTACTACTACTATTAGTGTGCTGCTTGTTTTGAGCTAGTATTGCGAGCTGACTTCATGATAGATTGACGGTTGTTGTGTTATCTAAGCACAAATACCCATGTTAGGAGGTTGTTAGCATAGCATGTAGACTAAATATAGCTGAAGGCAATACCTTGTGTTACTGGTCACATTACAATAACCATCACTTACTTGTCTAGCTCCTCTCCATCAGGCGGCGTCGAGTCCACCTCGCGAAGTCTAATAATTAAGGAACCCCCAAGTTCAAGAGCCTGCTCATGAAAAAATAAATGTTTACAAATATTTTACTTTGTATTCATACTGAGGTATTTACACTGAAGTATTTCTGTCACCAGGTTTTTGGGGTGTGGGTATAGTTTCTTATGAAAACAGTTTAACTAAATGAAATAATTGAAAGGACTGAAAAGACTCACGAATTTGCACTTTTTGCATTTTGCTGCATCTGTCTGTGGCAACATAACTGTTGCCATGACCACCAGCGTGAAAACAGCACAGAACTTCATAGTGATGGTTGTAGTGACGGCAGAAATGGCTTGATGTCTAGACGAGGCCTGGATGGTCACAAGTTCAGCAGTCTGCTCCTTTCCCCCTATTTATACCAGTGCCCTCCAACCGCAGGTGACACTCTGCTCAGCTGACATTGCACACCATTAAAAATTGCATCCTGAAGATCAGTACAGCCACCCATGTGGGAGGTGGTCATAAAGAAACACTTTTGGGTTAATGAGAGAGATGTGTGTGTGTGTGTGTGTGTGTGTGTGTGTGTGTACATGAGAGAAATGGAGACAGAGAAACAGGGAGGTGTGAGAGAGAGATAGATGTGATTGTCAGTCAGAATGACTTATTTGAAGACTAAAAGCCCATGTAGATAGGTTAGCGGTGCAGGGATTACACAAGGAAATAGGAAACAAATAAAGTATAGGTGGGTGTGTACAATAAGTCTGTTTATGTGAGGGTTGAAAATAGGCTGCAATAATAGTTGGACTATCTCTGACCTCAACACCAGTCATAATACATCTCTACATTGTGGTTGTATCACTTTATTTTTCATTGCATTTTGTCAGCCAAGCCATTCAAGTGTATTTCCTGACACTGGCACCCATAGCCCCAAACTAAGCATTTTGAAAAGTGTTAATTGTGTTGACAGTATTGTGACTCACAGAGGTGCCAACCAGTACGGATAGACCATATTTAATTCAGACGAAGTGAATTAAATACGGAAATACAGTAGCTTTTATAAAAATACGGAGGAGAACTTTACCGATCGTTTATCTTTGCCAGCGGTGCTTCTGTACCGGTTTCTGGTCTCATAATAGTACTCCTGCACTCACTGAACGTCGCTGTGTTCAACAAGCTGATTTTCATGGTGATTTTAGAGTAAAACCAGTGTGGTGTTCAACAAGCTGATTTTCATCGTGATTTTAGAGGACTGAAAATAGCCTGCTGTTTCAGAGGGAAACCTGTCGTTACTTTATAGTGTCATAGGCTGGGTTTTGCAATTAAAAAAAACAAATTACTAAATGAATGAAATCTATGATTTCATTTCAAAAGATCAAAATGAGATTTCAAAAGATCAAAAGATGATTTCAAAAGATCATCATCATATGTGTCATCGGTTCTTTTACGTCATTTTTCCCATGTGTTCTTTTCGTGTTGTTTGTGTGTAGCTGAGGAAGTGTAACAAATTACACGAAATATTCTAGTTTACGGTGTTTGTGGGTTCGTTTTTATCACAATTAAAAAACCAACTGACAAGTGTTAAAAAATACTGAAAAACCAGTCCGGAAATACTGACAAGAAGATTAGGGGGTTGGCACATCTGGACTCAGCTTTAGACTATGTACGAAGCAAAAGGAAAGCTTGGAATGTTCAATGATAGGCCACTATCTCAACTATAGGCCACTATCTCAACTATAGGTCACTATCTTAACTATAGGCCACTATCTTAACTATAGGCCACTATCTCAACTATAGGTCACTATCTCAACTATAGGCCACTATCTCAACTATAGGCCACTATCTTAACTATAGGCCACTATCTTAACTATAGGCCACTATCTTAACTATAGGCCACTATCTTAACTATAGGCCACTATCTTAACTATAGGCCACTATCTTAACTATAGGCCACTATCTTAACTATAGGCCACTATCTTAACTATAGGCCACTATCTCAACTATAGGCCACTATCTTAACTATAGGCCACTATCTCAACTATAGGCCACTATCTTAACTATAGGCCACTATCTTAACTATAGGCCACTATCTCAACTATAGGCCACTATCTTAACTATAGGCCACTATCTTAACTATAGGCCACTATCTTAACTATAGGCCACTATCTCAACTATAGGCCACTATCTTAACTATAGGCCACTATCTTCAACTATAGGCCACTATCTTAACTATAGGCCACTATCTTAACTATAGGCCACTATCTTAAATAGGCCACTATCTTAACTATAGGCCACTATCTCAACTATAGGCCACTATCTTAACTATAGGCCACTATCTTAACTATAGGCCACTATCTTAACTATAGGCCACTATCTTAACTATAGGCCACTATCTTAACTATAGGCCACTATCTCAACTATAGGCCACTATCTTAACTATAGGCCACTATCTTAACTATAGGCCACTATCTTAACTATAGGCCACTATCTCAACTATAGGCCACTATCTCAACTATAGGCCACTATCTTAACTATAGGCCACTATCTTAACTATAGGCCACTATCTTAACTATAGGCCACTATCTCAACTATAGGCCACTATCTCAACTATAGGCCACTATCTTAACTATAGGCCACTATCTCAACTATAGGCCACTATCTTAACTATAGGCCACTATCTTAACTATAGGCCACTATCTTAACTATAGGCCACTATCTTAACTATAGGCCACTATCTCAACTATAGGCCACTATCTCAACTATAGGCCACTATCTTAACTATAGGCCACTATCTTAACTATAGGCCACTATCTTAACTATAGGCCACTATCTTAACTATAGGCCACTATCTTAACTATAGGCCACTATCTTAACTATAGGCCACTATCTTAACTATAGGCCACTATCTTAACTATAGGCCACTATCTTAACTATAGGCCACTATCTCAACTATAGGCCACTATCTTAACTATAGGCCACTATCTTAACTATAGGCCACTATCTTAACTATAGGCCACTATCTTAACTATAGGCCACTATCTCAACTATAGGCCACTATCTTAACTATAGGCCACTATCTTAACTATAGGCCACTATCTTAACTATAGGCCACTATCTTAACTATAGGCCACTATCTTAACTATAGGCCACTATCTTAACTATAGGCCACTATCTTAACTATAGGCCACTATCTTAACTATAGGCCACTATCTTAACTATAGGCCACTATCTTAACTATAGGCCACTATCTTAACTATAGGCCACTATCTTAACTATAGGCCACTATCTTAACTATAGGCCACTATCTCAACTATAGGCCACTATCTTAATTATAGGCCACTATCTTAACTATAGGCTACTATCTCAACTATAGGCCACTATCTTAACTATAGGCCACTATCTTAACTATAGGCCACTATCTTAACTATAGGCCACTATCTTAACTATAGGCCACTATCTCAACTATAGGCCACTATCTTAACTATAGGCCACTATCTCAACTATAGGCCACTATCTTAACTATAGGCCACTATCTTAACTATAGGCCACTATCTCAACTATAGGCCACTATCTCAACTATAGGCCTATCTCAACTATAGGCCACTATCTTAACTATAGGCCACTATCTAACTATAGGCCACTATCTCAACTATAGGCCACTATCTCAACTATAGGCCACTATCTCAACTATAGGCCACTATCTTAACTATAGGCCACTATCTAACTATAGGCCACTATCTTAACTATAGGCCACTATCTCAACTATAGGCCACTATCTTAACTATAGGCCACTATCTCAACTATAGGCCACTATCTTAACTATAGGCCACTATCTTAACTATAGGCCACTATCTCAACTATAGGCCACTATCTTAACTATAGGCCACTATCTTAACTATAGGCCTATCTCAACTATAGGCCACTATCTCAACTATAGGCCACTATCTCAACTATAGGCCTATCTCAACTATAGGCCACTATCTTAACTATAGGCCACTATCTTAACTATAGGCCACTATCTCAACTATAGGCCACTATCTCAACTATAGGCCACTATCTTAACCATAGCCCACTATCTTAACTATAGGCCACTATCTCAACTATAGGCCACTATCTCAACCATAGCCCACTATCTCAACTATAGGCCACTATCTTAACTATAGGCCACTATCTTAACTATAGTCCACTATCTCAACTATAGGCCACTATCTCAACTATAGGCCACTATCTTAACCATAGCCCACTATCTTAACTATAGGCCACTATCTTAACTATAGGCCACTATCTTAACTATAGGCCACTATCTCAACTATAGGCCACTATCTTAACTATAGGCCACTATCTCAACTATAGGCCACTATCTCAACTATAGGCCACTATCTTAACTATAGGCCACTATCTCAACTATAGGCCACTATCTTAACTATAGGCCACTATCTTAACTATAGGCCACTATCTTAACTATAGGCCACTATCTTAACTATAGGCCACTATCTCAACTATAGGCCACTATCTCAACTATAGGCCACTATCTTAACTATAGGCCACTATCTTAACTATAGGCCACTATCTTAACTATAGGCCACTATCTCAACTATAGGCCTATCTCAACTATAGGCCACTATCTTAACTATAGGCCACTATCTCAACTATAGGCCACTATCTCAACTATAGGCCACTATCTCAACTATAGGCCACTATCTCAACTATAGGCCACTATCTCAACTATAGGCCACTATCTCAACTATAGGCCACTATCTCAACTATAGGCCACTATCTTAACTATAGGCCACTATCTTAACTATAGGCCACTATCTCAACTGTAGGCCACTATCTTAACTATAGGCCACTATCTTAACTATAGGCCACTATCTCTTAACTATAGGCCACTATCTCAACTATAGGCCACTATCTCAACTATAGGCCACTATCAACTATAGGCCACTATCTCAACTATAGGCCACTATCTTAACTATAGGCCACTATCTTAACTATAGGCCACTATCTTAACTATAGGCCACTATCTTAACTATAGGCCACTATCTTAACTATAGGCCACTATCTCAACTATAGGCCACTATCTCAACTATAGGCCACTATCTTAACTATAGGCCACTATCTCAACTATAGGCCACTATCTTAACTATAGGCCACTATCTTAACTATAGGCCACTATCAACTATAGGCCACTATCTCAACTATAGGCCACTATCTTAACTATAGGCCACTATCTTAACTATCACACTTTTCTTATCCATGCACCAACAGGAATTTGAAACAACTTCCTATTCTTTCTCTCCGCTTGTTTTTAGTGATATTCCAAATATTCAAGAACATGTGTCACTGGCCACCTATCTACCCTCACTATTTTTTATTTTTTTTGCTGCAGTTATTATCCCTTTCTCTCGCCTTTCGCGCCTCTCTCTCTCTACCTAACATTATTGTGATTTTTGTATTAAAAAAACATACGTCAGACTGGCTTACTGTAGGCCCATTATCTGGCTTGTGACTGCATGTTAGTCCCTTTACACTTGGCCACAACGCTGAACATAGTCAACTACTTCGTTATTTAAGTTGCGAGGCGAAGCTATAAATGTTGGCCTTTCACTTTCTGTCGATGATGGCCTCTAATGGCCACATTATTTTTTTTGCATCCTTTCACTATAGGCTACTTGCTCCACTATTTTTATACTATCCCACTCTTTTCACTACAGCTATTTTCGTCAATTTGCCACTATCTTAACTATAGGTCACGCATCAAGTTTATGCAAAACTAAGCCAGACCAAACTTTTTCATTCTAACCTCTTTTTAATTTATAGGCGATATCTCACTATAGGACGATTTTATAGAGGCCGGAAATCTTGTGAATAGGCCACTATCTCAACTATAGGCCACTATCTCAACTATCTGCTAGCAACAAATTATGGAAATTGCCTTGTTCAATTTTTAGATACAGGGCAAAACGTTTTAAAGAAATGGTGGAGCACAATGTTCCTACAAAGGGTAAAAATACGTTAAGTGATTTTTTTTTTATATGGCTTCCAATGGACAGACAGACACGAATGACTGACACACCAACATTGGGCTTGTTCTGACACACCCCTCTCCCTCTTCCCGCCCCCAATCTTTTTCTGACTATATCAGAGTCTCTCTCTCCCTCTCTCTCTCCCTCCCTTCTCTCTCTTCTCTCTCTCCTCTCTCTCTCTCTCTCTCTCGGTGCAATGTGTATTGTATGTAAATGTATACGATCTCGAGCTAGTTTTTTCTGCCTAATAATTGTGTGTGACTGGATGCCGTTTCCCTTTGACAGTGAAAGGGTTCATGAACATTATTCCTACCAAAAGTTATTTCCAGTTAAGTGAAGTTCTTCAGTCATTAAATGTTGGCCTTTGACCTGTTTATGGTGTGCCTCAAAATAGACATTGTTTTTGTTACTACAGTTCTTCACTGACTACTTGTATCCTCTCCCGCTGTTTTCACTATACTTCTTTGATTTTCACCTACAGCTGTTTTAGTTATCTTTCAACATGATGAGTGGTATTAACCAAAAGCTTTATGTGACATTTTTTGTAGTGCTAATCTACCAGGAGTTCTTCTCACAAGTGACCTGGAGAAGGCGCTGGGCGAGAGTCCGCTAGATGATGGACCAGCGAGCATGCGTGCCCGACCTGCAGATCTCCTTCTGGACAACATTGCCATGCCTGTCTACAGGTCAGACACACATTCACGGTTATATCACACATAAAAGAGAACATGCTATGTTGGTTTTTTTTGGTTGCCCAAAGCACCTATAACATTACTGAGTGATTGACCAGCAGCCAGGATACCTCCTTTAGATGAGGTCTAGTCTGTATATCAGCATTCCATGACACGGACCAACGATCCTAGCGCGGGAGTATCAGCTACACAAATAAACCCAGTAAGCACTAGGTCCCTTCTTTCCATCCCGATCACCCATGATTGTGCTGTCTGGGGTATCAGTTGATGTGCCTAAGACAGCAAGTTGCACTTGTGGATTGAATAAGATCCTGTATCAGGTAGTGCCTTGTATCAGCTAGTGCCTTTGTATCAGCTAGTGCCTTCTATCAGCTAGTGCCTTCTATCAGCTAGTGCCTTGTATCAGCTAGTGACTTGTATCAGCTAGTGCCTTGTATCAGCTAGTGCCTTGCATCAGCTAGTGACTTGTATCAGCTAGTGACTTGTATCTAGCTAGTGCCTTGTATCAGCTAGTGCCTTGTATCAGCTAGTGAATTGTATCAGCTAGTGAAGTGCCTTGTATCAGCTAGTGCCTTGTATCAGCTAGTGCCTTGTATCAGCTAGTGCCTTCTATCAGCTAGTGCCTTGTATCAGCTAGTGCCTTGTATCTAGCTAGTGTCTTGTATCAGCTAGTGCCTTGTATCAGCTAGTGACTTGTGTCAGCTAGTGACTTGTATCAGCTAGTGACTTGTATCAGCTAGTGAAGTGCCTTGTATCAGCTAGTGATAGTCTTGTATCAGCTAGTGCCTTGTATCAGCTAGTGCCTTGTATCTAGCTAGTGCCTTGTATCAGCTAGTGCCTTGTATCAGCTAGTGACTTGTATCAGCTAGTGCCTTGTATCAGCTAGTGCATTGTATCAACTAGTGCCTTGTATCAGCTAGTGCATTGTATCAACTAGTGACTTGTATCAACAAGTGCCTTCAGTAGCTCTTGAGTTGCAAAAGCGCTAAATAAAACTGATAAGATAATGACGCATCAGCTGGCATCTTTATTGGGGTGACCTGCCGTGCAGTTGGTTAGAACACTAGATTTCAATACCGAAGGTTGTAGGTTGTGCTACTAAGGCACAGTTCCCAAAAGGTTCTGTCTGGGTCATTCAGTTTCCTTCCTCCATTCACTGTGTTAGTGGATGTAATAGAAATGTCAGAAATTAAAAAGGGATTTATTTTTCATCTGTTGTCCTTGATTGGGAAAAAAAAGCAAATGTATAGCAGCAGCCTGTATTGTTATTGTAGTTCTCAAATGATAGCTGGGCAACTATTGTTTTGGCTCTGTCTGTCCATTTGTCAGTCCATCTGTTATCATCATCATCAACTATCATCATTATCATCATCATCATCATCATTATCATCATCATCATCATCATCATCAACATCATCATCATCATCATCATCATCATCATCATCATCATCATCATCATTTATCATCATCATTATCATCATCATCATCATCATCATCATTTATCATCATCATCATCTATCAATCATCATTATCATCATCATCATCAAAATCATTATCATCATCATCATCATCATCATCATCATCATCATCATCATCATCATCATCATTATCATCATCATCATCATTATCATCATCATCATCATCATCATCATTATCATCATCATCATCATCATCATCATCATCATCATCATCATCATCATCATCATCATCATCATGGTGTATTTGTGGTTATTATTGTGTGGCATGGTATTGTTTGTGATGCAGGGTGCTAGCAGAGATCTTTCCAGAAGCCAAGCAAGTGGAGAACTGTGTGGCCGACAACCGCAAGCACTGGGTGCGCAAGGCCCAGCTGCTCAAAGTCCACAACAACTCGGCGCAGACCATGAGCGTGCAGGAGATCATTTCCTTGGGGGAAGGGGAGGGGGAAGGCATGGAATTGGAGGATGACACTTTGGAAAGCACAACCTCAACAGCAGTCCAGCAAAACGGACG
The DNA here is from genome assembly GCA_036898135.1 of Oncomelania hupensis. NCBI lineage: Eukaryota > Metazoa > Mollusca > Gastropoda > Littorinimorpha > Pomatiopsidae > Oncomelania > Oncomelania hupensis. The sequence continues at coordinate 6,509,522 of CM072518.1, read as the reverse complement.
ATGAGATAGGCTGCTGGGTGGCCCCTATCTGAGATAGGCTGCTGGGTGGCCCATGAGATAGGCTGCCACATCAAACTTTACCTTTGTGCGGTCATCGCTATGAACATAGAGCGTGCTTCATTAATCCCCTGAAATTCCCAAAGCTAACCTAATGTACAGGATGGTGGTTTTGTTTTCCAGAAGCCTGGATTTGCTGTGGTGCTTCACCACCACCATAGACTTGAAGCTGACAGTGTTGGGCATTTGCTACACTTGATCACTGGGTACTATTGTGATGGATCTTTTATGATCCTGTGATTTTGACTTGGAAACTGGGACACATATGTGGCCCAGTGTCTGAAATTGTTACGAGGTGATAATTCATCATTTCGTCGCCACTATACTCCAGTCATTGACAGACGTATCAAATGATATCTATATGTGATAGACTTTTTCTAATTTCTTTCATCTTTTTTCGTGGAGCTTATGCACTGCACTCATCACTGAATATCGCGATGTTAATGTTTCTTTCAAATTGTAAAAGTCTTGACTTTTTGCCTAGCGTCGACAAACCTTTATTGTGTTGAACAAAAAGACTGTTGAAGTTCAGGGCTGTTGTGGTGGCAAAATGAAAGGAAGAAGAGGCATATCTTCTAAGTTATGTTGTATATTGCCATGTTTGTTTACAAATGAACTAACATTGGGCATCAATCATACTTCTGTTTTACTTTTTACACAAAATAATAAATTGTACAGTGTTTTTTTTTTTTTTTTTTTTTTTTTTTTAGAATACTGAATCTGAAATGTCATTTCATAATAAAATATTGGTTATATGTGTGTCATCTTCTATATCAGTTAGATTTAGTCATAGTAGTTCTTGTTTAACTTGAATCTGAACTTCGAAGGATCTCATGTACAACTGCCAACTGCTGTAAAGATGTTTTATTTTCAAGTAAATATTTTGTTGTTTAATTTTCAGTATTATGATAGAAAATAAGTTCAACAGTGGAGCAGTTTGAAACGAGCATGAATATTCTGTTCTTTGTAGTGGACAGAGCAGCACTAGTGCGAATGTGTGCTTGTGTAAATGTTGTTCTTGCATGATTTTGTGACATTTATAGTTAGCTTAAAGCTGTTATTGATGGGAGAGAGTGCATACAAACACACGCTCTCACATTGAAATTGCTGTGTTGGATAGGAAGGGGAAAAAAGGGTGAAGGGGAGGTGAAGATGATAAAAGTACTATTTAGTACTTTCAACCATTTGTTGCAGTTGTTAACAGTCCGTGTCAGGAGTTCTTCCCTCAACTGATTTGCCCCGCAGAAAAAACAAATTTAGATCCATCAAGGCAGTGTTTGGAAATTGTACCAATGATTGTTATATTCGATTTGCCAAAGGTATACAAACTATTTAGGACAATTTAACTGTCTTTGTCAGAAAGAAATGACCCTATATCAAGGTCTGAAAGCCCTACCTTATTGCTTTAACAGGTAAACTTTAAAGCTTAACAATATTTTTAAATGAAAGGACCAGTAAGGTATTGAGTCGACAGAGAGAAAGAGAGATATTATAGCTCTTTTATAAAAATAGGCGTTAACTTTGATTGCGTTGATTTGTGTTGTTTTTTGTAGTTGTCTGGAGAATGTACATTTTTTAACTGATTGAAGTCTACTTTTAGTATAATTTTTTAGTTGAATGAGTGTCTTGTCTGTTATGAGATTTATATCCTTTCAAATCAATGTGTCGTTTAGAAATTAAACCTAGCTGCTATTATTTAAATGACTAGATGATCAGAGGAAATGTGCAGATTTTTACAGATTTTTTTTTAGTTTTACATTGATCGATAGTATTTTTAGTTTATGAGATAAAGGCAATAGTATTGTTAGTATATCAGATAAAAGGCAATAATTTGTTGTTTTTGTGTACAGAGCACACTAATAGTATTTCTTTGCTGAATGTATGTTTTGTTGTTGAGAAATTAAACTTTGTTTTCTAGCTGCAGCTATATGGTTAATTGCTAACCTTGTGATAAATGACAACGTTGGAAGTGGCAATCAGTGTATGCTCACTTTTGTGGTTTTTGGCTGCTTTTGCCATCGAAACCTTTTGTATGTTAGTTTCCGACAATCGCAGGTTTTGATACGTTTGTAATTCTTAAAGTAACTAGAGCAGAGATGTGTTTCTTTACTTTGCGTTTTAATTATTTGTATGTTGTATTCGTTTATTGGGTTATTTGTACATTGTATTTATTTATTAAGTTATTTATTTGCAAAATTAGAAACCACATTTGTGTAGTTTTATATTTGTATCTGCCACTGATGGAAACCGCTTCTATTTACTTTAATCGATATTCTTCTTCTGATTAAACTGTGTTTTGTATGCAGTAAGAGAAATAGGTGGACTGGACTCATAATCACTTTTTATTGACTGGCATGCATAGCAATGAGAGTGTATGTACTAACACACATACCTCTCCTTCCACCCCCCCCCTCCTTCCCTTTCTTCCCCCCCCACTCCCAACCTCAAAAAAAACTGTCAGATTTTTGCAAATCTGTGTGAGATGAGTCCTAACTAGTCCTAAAAATGATATAGAAAAAAAAAAGTCAGTCATCATCCGTCTGTCCACTGTCTGTCTAGGCAAAAATTTTAAAGTGGCTAAGTACTCGGAGCCTATTTGAGCTATCACAACCAAACTTGGTAAGATGGTGTATACCCATAAGCCATGAGACCTCCAAAATGGCAGGGAATGAATGACTTCACTTTAAGGTCAAGGTCACAGAGTCATCAAATGTTAATCTAAATATGACAATTTTTCACAAAATTTCACTTTTTTTTCTAGTTATTAATATTGATGCATGTTAGATATCAATAAGATAAACATACTATGCCAATTTGGTCAACCTCACTACTAAGTCAAGGTCACTGGAGCTGTCCAAAGTCGGTTTGTGTAGGTATTTTGAAGTGACTTTGACCCTAAACTCTGAGAGATATTAAGTTCAAACTTGTTGTATTTAGAGATGATAGAGATTGAGCTTTCATATTTGTTCAGTTTTGAGTTGATCTTGAAGGTGCAAAAACATAAAAAATAGATCATTGGACAGTGCAATGGTTGTTTATTTAACCCATAGTATGCAGCAATATTGGGTTATTTATTCAGACCTGCATGAGAGATCACGTGAGGGTCAAGGTCATCCCAAGGTCAAGGGCAATGAAGGTCAAGATCATCCCAAGGTCGCCATTTTTGGCATAATACAAACTTTTGCTGTAGTTTATTTACATGTGTCCCCCATGGGGTGCCGGGGGTTTCAGTATAAATAGTATACCCACTTTCTGGAAATTTAGTTCTGTTCTATCAATCTACTATACTATCTTCTTCTTCGCTAGACCAGTCACCTATCTTTTTTCTTGAAAACTTTTCCGGGACAAAACTCCATTTGTGTGTGAGGTCTGTTGGATCAGCTTGGAAATATTGGACACTTTCTGCCGGGTGGTCACTGGGGCTTCTTATGATGCTATTATTTGGCAATGTAGGCATTTTATATGTATGTGTTTTGTTGATATTTTATCATGATTTTTATATTCTATTTTGTTTTTGTAAACGGGGATTCAATAAATTAGAGTATAGCCTCAGCGTCCCCTGTGTGGGATGTCTTTATTGTAAAGTGACCGGCTGGTGGAGTGCCACTAGGTTTGTTTCGGCAGATCTTTTATGCGGATCAGGGGTGAGTCTTCTTTCAGCAAAGTTGGGGTCTTGATTTTGTGGCTCTTTTTCGGCTATACTTGTCCTGATTTGGCTCGGAAGAGTCCGCTGGATCTAAAGCAATAATCATGTAATGTAATTTTATTTACATGTGTGTATTTAGAGCAGAGGTCAAGGTCATCTCAAGGTTAAGAGCATAAAAAGATCACAGTAGGTGTTATTGTGC